>WYDI02023686.1:0-128987 GCA_009867235.2 Psittacus erithacus | reverse complement strand
GTCTCACAAGAGCAGAGTAGAGGGGCAGGATCACCTCCTTCAACCTGCTGGTCACGCTCCTTTTGATGCAGCCCAGCATATGGTTGGCTTTCTGGGCTGCGAGTGCACACTGCAGCCAGCTCATGCTCAGTTTCTCATCGACCAACACCCACAAGTCCTTCTCCGCAGGGCTGCTCTGAATATCTTCTCTGCCCAAACTGTAGCTGTGCCTGGGATTGCCCTGACTCAGGTGTAGGACTTTGCACTTGGCTTGGTTAAACTTCATAAGGTTGGCATTAGCCCACCTCACAAGTGTGTCAAGGTCCCTCTGGATCGCACTCCTTCCCTTCAGCGTATCAGCCGAACTACACAGCTTGGTGTCATCAGCAAACTTGCTGAGGGCACACTCGATCCCACTGTCCATGTCACTGACAAAGATGTTGAACAAGGCCGGTTCCAACACTGATCCCTGCGGGACACCACTCGTTACTGGGCTCCAGCTGGACACTGAGCCATTGGCTGCAACTCTTTGCATGTGGCTATCCAGCCAGTTCTTTATCCACTGAGTGGTCCACCTATCAAATTGATGTCTCCCCAATTTAGAGACAAGGATGTCATGTGGGACAGTGTCGAATGCTTTGCACTGTCCATCGGCTCCATGGCCCCATCATAGAAGGCCACCAAATTGGTCAGGCAGGATTTCGCCTTAGTGAAGCCATGCTGGCTGTCACCAAGCACCTTGTTGTTTTTCACGTGCCTTAGCATGGCTTCCAGGAGAATCTGCTCCAAGATTTTGCCAGGCACAGAGGTGAGACTGACTGGTCTACAATTCCCCAGGTCATCCTTTTTCCCCTTCTTGAAAATGAGGGTTATATTTCCCTTTTTCCAGTCATTGGGAACTTCACCTGACTGCCATGATTTTTCAAATATAATGGGCAGCAGCTTAGCAACTTCATTTGCCAGCTCCTTCAGGACCCGTGGATGAATTTCATCAGGTCTCATGGACTTGTGCATGTTCAAGTTCTTAAGATGGTCTCAAACCTGATCCTCTCCTGCAGTGGGCCTAGGGTCTTCATTCTCAGAGTTCCTGCTTCTGCCTTCCAAGACTTGGGTGGTGTGGTCAGAGCATTTGCCAGTGAAAACCAAGGCAAAAAAGTAGTTACGAAACTCAGCCTTTCCCAAATCCAGGGTAGCCAGTTCTCCCGATAGCTTCCGGAGAGGGCCCACATTGTCCCTAGCCTGTCCTTTATTCACTACGTACCTACAGAATCCCTTCCTGTTACCTTTAACATCCCTAGCCAAGTTTAATTCTAAAACTTGGTGCTTGCTGCACGCTCTTCTCACTGTCCTGAGGACCTCGAATTCGACCATCTCATGATCACGATACTGTAGAGAACATGTCAATGTCTACCAAAGTAGTAACAACAGCAAAAGTACAGTCTCCCTTCAGCTGTCACCCACCTGAATGAGGGCCTCAGAGCCAAGAATCCTTGCAATTCAAATTCTTCTGGAAGGGGGGTTGCTGGCAAATAGACAGTAAACAGCATAAAGAAAGCATGAAAACATTGAGTACAGTATCTTAAGTAGATACCTCAGCAAAGTCACTATACATAGTAAAGCTTTTTATTAACACGCTTAATTGTACTGGTCCACCTTGCAATTTGAGGAGCTCAGGAACGATAAAGTAGAACAAAGTCTGCTCAGCACAAGAAAGCAGCATTTGCAAAGTATTCATATGCACTAATACTAGAAGGCAACTAGCTTCCTTGTTTGCTCTTCAACTGCAATTCCCCACACCATCAGAAAAATTATGATTTGTTCTTAGTTCTTTACAGCACAGACTAGAATTGTCTTTACCATTATTACTGGACAGATCTTCTTCATGAGGCTGGAAGCTGTTTAGAAGTGAAATCAGCCAGGGCCATATGCTACAAATCAGAAAACAGACACACCATAAGTAAAAACTACAAAACATGGAAACTATTTGCCTTTCCAAGAAAACACTGAACTCGGTTACACAGTCACAACTTCTATTAATCTTTTGATTTCCAAGAAAAGTTAGTTTCTCTCAAGTGTTAAGGAATAGACTACTGTCTTGAAAGAATATTTTTATAAATTCAATCTAAAGTTACTAAGGCTCCCATAGCATAGTCTTCATTATCCAGCAAGTTAGAAAGCCTGCTATGAATTTAATTAGATGAACCTGTTGCATGAGCAAACATTCAGAGCATCTGTTTGCAATTCACGTTTTCCAGCCCAAAGCAGACTACTCTCAAGGCACAGTAAATTAATCAGCAGGGAAAAAAAAAAAAAATCCAAAAAATCCCCAAAAACCAAAAAACAATCCATCAAGATACAGCAGTTCAGAATTACTTCCGTTCTGTGAACACAAACACTGTACTGTAACACTGAAACAGTTGCCAGAAAGGAAAGAAGGTCTAAGTAAGGGTTGCACTGAGTAAGACCATTAAACTAGAGGTTATCTGGCAATCTCCCTGCCTTGCAGTGGCAATACCAGTAGAAGAAATGACAGGAAATTCTTTATGAAGGCCCTGGAGCAAACAATTTAAAAATCACAACGATCACTACATAGGTGATTAATATTTAACTGCCACCAAGAGGCTGCCTTCCATTTTTTAAAAGCTCCTTCTGCTTTAGTGATGGGCACCAAAAGCCCATGGAGGCAACAAAAAACTATTTTAGGAGGGTGCTCACTGTGCTCAGTGTTAGTGAAATGAATCTGTTGTCCCTCAGTAAGTCTGTGTGTCACCATCCAGTACCTGGATTGGAGAATGCAATGTGCACCCAAAAGCCTGAGGTCATCTACTTTCCTGCACCATCGCAGAGACTGCAATCATTATGTTTATGCTTATTCTCTATACTACACTAAGCAATAGCTCCTTTCCATGACTGACAAGGAACAGGAGAAGGAAGAAAAGGAGAGCGCAAGTCTGTTGCAACCTACAGTGAATTGCAACCTTCCTGTACAATATCTGAAATAATGAGATTCCATAATAAAAGATTCCTAAAGAAGAGTGATGTAGTGACACACGTGAAAATCTAGACCTACTGTGGCTTCCACGGAGCAGGTTTGCAAAGCTCATTTCTAAAGACAACACACTAGTATCGATACAGTAATTTCTGTCCTCAGTCCTTGACTTCAGATTCATTTACTTTTCTTGGTAAACATGTTTCCTTCCTATTTCAGAGGCTTGTTCAGTTTGGTGTAGGATTAATTATCCACAGGAAAATGATAAGCATAGCAGGGAGAAGTGAAATTTTAAGAACGTGTAAGGATTATTTCTTGAACCAAGAACACAATTACATATGAACTCAGAGTAAGGAAGATTTTCAATATAAAACAGACATAAGGTTATTAAAGGGAACCCAATAAAGGTGTGTGTGGTTGTGCAGTCTGCAAACAATTACTTCCCTTCAGATCTTCCAATAGAAATAAAAAGAAAACTCATCCTCACAAATAATGGAGAATATGAGCAGATCTTTTAAGAGCCAACAATGGCTACTAAGGCTCATTTTTACAAATCTTAGTAGTACCAATCTTTCAAGTTCACCTATGATTTTACAGCTGTTAGAGCCTACTCTGGCTAACTAAAAAAATATACATTCACACCTGAAGATTCATTTTGATACTCCATAAATTACTGCCTGCATCTCCTCTCTGCAAGGCTACTTTGAATCAAGTAATTATCTTTCCTGTTAAAAAACTGATATAAAGTCTTCCTTGAGAATATGCATACAGTAATACTTATTACCATCTCAAAACAATTTGTGAACTCCTGTTTTCCTTATCTTGCCTTCAGGAACTATGAAATTGAAGTTCCAAAGCTCCAGGGTTTTAGGCTTTGCCCACATTTCAGGGAGTCTTATTACTCATTTAGCAAAGTGAGGTCATAAGGATCCCTGCTTTGCATATGTCAATGTACAGAAAATGTGAGCCTTGAGCTAGAATGGCATATTACAGCACACACTGTCAAGAGAGCTGAAACCACTGTGGCACATCGCGCAAGATAAGCTAAGCCAGCTAATTTTGCACTCTTTTCCTTATAATGGCCATCACAGGAAAAATACTCATCCAACTGTGTCAGTAACAGTCACTCCAATCTGAAGAAGCATCTTATAGGTTAGAAATACTTTACTGAATTGCTATAATACATGAAAAGTTAACAGGCTATAAAAAAAGTTTGCAAGTTCTGAAATATTTAAGCCTAAATTTATAAGATTAGAAGCAGAAGTGAAAAATCAGAGTAACAGTCCAGGACAGTAATGTCTATGGTGACATTTAAAGATACCCTTTACTAAATTAATTCATGGATGAGGAGCCAGCAAAACTGGATTCCAGTACTGCCCAAGAGATGGCTTAATGTATGAAATTAATGAAGTATTCTCCTGCCACTTACCTCAATAAATCTGAGAAATCATTACAACAGATTAGACTAAAGCTGCGCTCAGTAGCTATGCTCAAGTCAGACGTTATAAAGTAGATCCCTCTGATTTTAAAAGTTACATGCAAACCTAAAGCTAATTAAAACACTGAATTTGCTCATGTACTCCACAAGCCTCATGTTTTATTAATTTTTTAGCACGTCTGCTTTCTATCATTTTTATGTCTGTAACAGTAAGTTGTATGATAATTTTTCCCATTACTATTTTGTTTATCATCAGTTATTATTAATTTATGCAATCAAACGTATCAAAAGAAAGATTAACACTCACTACCGTCTTTCATCAACCACTGCCTCCTGGAAAACACTGGGCCTAAGTTTCAGCCAGTCCATTGAAACCTTCACAGCTGGAAGAGGATATGCAGCCCCAGAGTCCTCCTGGTAGTCATTTTGTAAAGGACACTTGCACAGAACTCCAAGAAAGGACACTAGAAACAGGGGATGCAGGGGACAGGGTGGACAAAAACAAACAATGCAGGAATGATACTTTAAAGTTGACCAAATAACCCAAACACATTCCACCCATAAAATCCTATCTTTAGGAGCTGGTTCCTTAGAACAAAGCAGCTGAATTACTTAAAGAATCCACCAGCAGATCAGAACATCTTTTTATCAATAAAGAGCTTTCTACCATGAAGCAGAATCTTGGCCCTTTTCCCTCCTCTCCTTTTCAAGTGTCAATAACAAATCATTTTGGTTAACAAAATCCAGTGAGACAAGACCATTACAAAAATACTTGTTCTTTATTTATTAGAAATTACCAACTCAACTATCTACTTGCATTTTATCCACTTCTCCAGTCAGCAGGCACACAAATCCACTCAGTTAGCTCTGCAGACAGGCACTCAGCTCAGGCCCATTAGAGGATATAAGATGAGAAGCAGTAACCACACCATGGTGACCATGGTGTTTTCAGACTCAACCCCAGAACAGAATCTGGAGTTCAGCTATTCAGAAATTTAGGTGTTTACAAACAAGGCCAAGCTGATCATGCACTGGATTATGTTAAGGAAATCTGCATTATGTGGCTGAAGTCTAAAATGCTCTGCATTCCCACTTATCTAGTTAATGTTATCCAGAGCACAGAAGCACTTGAGGTCCTAATTCAGTCAGTTTCAACTTCAGTTCTGAGGAATCAGAATTAGCTCCCTTCAAAGCAACCCAAACTGCACTGTGGCCAACAGGGGAGCAGCTCCCCAAGTGGCATACTGCCCACTGTCAAGCTGGATCAAGCTTTGAACTCAAGTTAAAATGTTCTTTCAGAACCAGGAAAAAGATGCTGAGTTCTGTCAGATTTCAAACAAAGTAAGTCCCAGGCACATAAATCCTTTGTTAGCCAGCACTGCTAGACATAAACGATCCCTTTGCAACCATCTTCTCTCTTCACTTTCTTCCGTAAGGTCTATCCTCATCACTTGCCTCACACAACCACTAAGCTAGATGCTGACAACAAATTCCTAATGGATTCCATAAAAAAACAAACAAACAAACAACAAAACCCAACAAAGAAACTCCACCAAAAAACAACCCACACAAAAATCAATTAGTTTTCATACATACTGAAGAGAGCCAGTAACTGTGTCCAGCAGAGCTGCTCATCCTGGCTGTAGCTGTGCTGCTCTGTTTCATTGCTGAAGTCTCGCAGGTGATGTAGTTGAAACAGATTGATAACAGTAATATGTACTAACTGCTGGGAATTGAAGGCCTTTTGGAATAACAACCTCTGTAACAGACACAGGAATGATATATGTATTTATATATGTAAAGCATACACTTGAAAAGATCAGTAGTTGCTACTTCACTGCTTCACTAATGCTTCTGCCCTTAAGGCCACATTTATTCTAGATTTTATTTTCAGTCATCCCTATTAGCACAGCACCGGGCTTCCCAGGAGGACCTGGACAGACACCCACTGTTAAGCCCACGGTTTTTGCTCATACACCAACTAATATGCACAACAAATCAACATCCTCTTGGATATGGTTCTCTTTCAGAGCAACTGCAACTTCCATGTACAATCACAGCACTGCAATGCAACTGCAAGATCTGCAAGGGCATGTATATCCACTGTATCTGCTGAAGAAACAGCAAGGAGAAGGTGACATTTTAAAAAAATGCCCCAGGAAAATTTAACTACTGTGTGGTCATGTATTAAAGACAAATTCCACATCTGACTTCATGGGTCATGGAATGCCATGGTGGATTTAAATAGCACAAGCTAGTTACAAACACATTTCAGTAACTACGCTGTAAAAAACACCTTTCTCAGAATAGGAAAAGAAACTTTAATGGGTTTTTTGAGCATTGTGAAAAAAAGGACATATCCTAAACTACAACCAACTTATCTTCGGACACTGTCAGGGGAGCAAGTGGATTAACCAGCATAAGCGGGTTAATCAGGAAAAGGTTTGAGCTCCATGTTCAAGCTTGATTTTTAGGCAAGGGCATGAAGCACTCTACAGCCAACAACTCAAACTGGCAGGGCTCTCAGCAGCAGAATCATGAACACTCCTAACTCTACCACTGCCCTCATTCAGAGTTAAAATCAGCCACAAAGTGATTATCTACCATACAGCCAATTTCACATTCATATTCAATCCACTTAAGTCAGAAGAGTTGCTCTCTAGTAAATTAAGCCTTATGTTGTATAACAAACAAAAAAGTAATCTAAGCAACAAAGCAGGGCTCAATTAACTCTATTTTAATACCCTGGATCAGTTCAGAAAAATACTCCACTGTTCCACATGCCTGAGCAATGCTCATAATTACTGATTAAAAGCACTGTGGAAAAAGCAGTACTAGTTTAACAGCCAACATCACACACAGAGAGATACAATTATTTAATTCTGAAACGACTTCAGATCCAAGAGTTCAAGCAGCTCGCAGTCAAAATTAATATAATTCACAATAAGTTTTGTGGGTTTTGGGGGTTTGTTTTATTTTTATTATTTATTTTAAAGACAGTTTGTACCTAGCTATAGTAGCCCAATTCAATGTAAAATGCAAAACGACACTGTAAAAAACATTTGTAATTCTTTATATTGCTAAGACCACCTTTCCCTTTTTTAATTTGGAAAAGCACCAACCGCTCCATTGAAGATATCCGTACTACCTGCTCATTTCCACAAATGAAGATGCTGAAGCAGATCAGTTTCCGAAAGGCACCTAACAGTTAATACAATGTCCCCTCTGAAATTGTACTACCTTGTATAAATATCATATAAAATTCTGTTTGTTTCAATCTTTGCTATGTTGTCCAGCTTAATGAGCTGGCTATATAATTAATAGGTACACCTGGTTTTCCAGAGGAAACATATTCTGAATAGTTCTTGTCTACACACAAATTAAGCTTGTACTGGAACACTTTTTAAAGGCAAACCGCTGACAGGAGAGCCAAGTTGTCTGAGGAAGATTAAAAACAGCCTTAACTAGTGGGAGTGAATGCACACCATCCAAAACCAAAGTTCTCAAAATTCCTCAGGCAACTCAGCTAGAACTTCCCAGATGAATCAAGTTCTTTTCACAAGTATCCAAGAATCATCCAGGTTAAAGAGCAGAGAATCAACAAGGGTCACGGATTTTTCCTGTACTTCCACTAACAATGCGCCACATGTCAAATGGGAAAAAACCCTACTGTTTGCAGAAGTCAACATCTGGTGACTTCAGAATCCAGTGTTAGCTGCGATGCAAACCTTCCACAACTGGATACTTGGACTTCCTTTATTTTAGTAGGTGAGTAAGTTACTATTGGGCTGTAACTTCAGAACTCAGCTGCCAAAAATACTCTCCTCAATAGCTAATTAATATGCTGTTAGAACTAACCTTGAATTGTTCTTCCAGCTTTTCTCGAAGAGGGCTCAGCTTCTCCAAGCTTTTACTTAGGTACACATGGCCATGGAATTTAATAAATGCCTTGATGAAGTCAGACACGTTCCATCGAGTCTTCACCTCATCACGACTACATTCAGAACAGAAATACCCGACTTCAGTCTTTGGAATGAGACACAGCTGTATATAGCATTACACACTTTTTCTGTAACGTTCAAGAAAGAAGGAATGTCCTCGCAAAGGTGCTTTTTCATGTTGGCACAATAAGCTTCATTTCCTGCATTCACTATTCACACTCAGAAGCATCCCAGATACAAACCATTCTTTGTTCCATACATCTAAGGAAGTTCTTACTGGATGGGGGAGTCAAGGGACTTCTGTTTCTACTACCAAATATGAATAAATTCTGGTAAGGGAGGTACATCTGGATGACATCTCCTGCATCTTATCTGACCACAAATACATTACACTTAGTCTTACCTCTCCAGTGCTTTAGAAAGTGCTTTTTGTAAGTTAGTGGAGGCAGCTGGGAAAGGAAACTTCACAGCAATGCTTCTGCAGTAGTAGAAAATTGTGGTCAAGTGGTCTCCTTTGGAGGAAGCTAGAATAGCCAACTGATTATAAGGCTGACCTAAGGGAGAAAAAGACACTGTCCATCAAGTTGTCATGGAATGAATGGAGTGAGGCAAGCTAAACTTTAGGATAAGTGGAGTCTCTTGAAAAGCAAATGCAGAGTTGGTCTCTTTTTTATTTTGGGGGGGGTTTGTTTTTGTTTGTTTGTTTGTTTTTTGTGGGGAGGGGAGCAGGGGGAAGATAGGTCATTAGTGGAGTTGTTTTGGGGTGGGCAGACTGGGTTGGTTTGTTGGGGGTTTTTTGGTGTGGGCTATTTTTTTGTTTGGGCTGAGCAGTTGTGACTTTTTTTCTTGGTTTTGTTTTGGGTTTTTTGTTCATTTGTTTGGGGGTTTTTTCTTTGGTTTTGGGGTTGTTTGTTTTTTTTAACCACACATCCTTTAAATCTAATTAAGAAAATACTGTCAAAACCTAGCCCAGTTTTAGGCAAATCTAACTGTCAAGAGTTTTTCTTTTTTTTTTACCTATACAGTAAAAATTTCTACAGTTAGAATACGAAGAATTTTTCAGTTAGAATGTAATTGGCTAAAAAACTGAATTACTGTTTTCAGCAGCCTGGCTCAAGAAAAGATTTATCCTTCTCTCACCATCCTTACATTGCAGATCACTGAAAGGCGATAGCTAAAACATTAGATCTCTGAACTAAAGAGGCTATTAACTTGCATGAGCAACTTGAAAAATCCAGTTTTAGCTACTGACCTTTACAAATTGCCAAGTGAACAAACAATCTAAGAAAAAAAAACAAAACCCCAAAGGCTGGTGGTAGACAATTTTTCATTAATTGTAATTTATAGTGTATGAATGTAAGAGAACGTAATGTAGCAATAGTGAAGCCTTAGAATGAAGCCATGTATTATCTGCTTTGTTTCTACATTTTCACAAAAAAGGAGAAAAAGTGACACAGATCAAGCAAATAACTCATTTAGACAGTAGTTATCAACGAGTAAGGCTTTGCTGCACCAAGTTTCCAACTACCACATGAGAAAAGTAGTACCCCATCTTCCTTTGGAATTATGAACCTAAAAGGTATCCCAGACTCACCATTAGATGGGACAAGCTGAGCTGCATGTCTGTAGTAAGACTCTGCCTGGCTGGTCTGATTCCTATAGCGAGCTGAGCAAAGAAAGACAGACCAAGCTGAGGTGTAAAATTCAACTCCCCTGCACTTACTTTAATATAACCAATTTACCTAAAGAACATTTCATTATTATTTTAGAAATATTTCAGAACATACAATTACACCAAATAGCACGAAGATTCAACTCGTTGAATTGTGAAGTGGTTGTTTTTCCTCAGATCCTATGTCACATCTTATCAGTTCCTATGTAGAAAGACACTGTGCCAAGAGCAATACATCCAGAGAGCTACAAATATTTTTCATACCTCTTTGCAAAAATCAGCAACTAGATCTACTTTTAGGTTGTTCCAAAAGCAATTGCAGATTCCTGAGAAGAGAACTTTCTACAACACATAATTCTACTCTAATCAACAAAGAAATAAACCTGTTGAACTTAAGTAAAAAAGAAACCTTGTTTATGAAAGGCTGGATTTCTAACTGTTGATTTTGTAAAAGATTCAAGAGTAATGTTCTGAAATGGAGAAGAATACTAGCCTGCTGCAAGAAGCTTTTATAACAGTTACAGGTTTCAACATTTCACTATGCCTACCAGCTATAACATGATTAGTATGCTAAAAGACAGATTCTAGCAAATCACTAGAAAGCTAGTGATTGACTGTCTCTATGTGTTAACGTGTAACGCATTAGAGAAATCTAACAGCATTACTTTCCAGACCTTTTCTCCTGCAGCAACCATACAATTACCTATAAGCTAGTCATCTGGAGCACACTTGGTCCAGCCGCTGGCCATGGTATGTACAGATCCCTTCAAGAGAGGGCTGTACGCAATGTCCCACCTCTTTTTCCTTCAAAAACTCACCAATATCTCCAAGGTGAACAAGGCAGTGCTGGCAGATGTAAGAGCAGGAGCTAGATTGCGGCTTGACTATGGCGCTGGTGTGCGTCTGTTTATTGCTAATGATTCCCAGCTGGGAAGACTTTACACGACATGGCAAGTCTACATTAAAAACTGTGCACAATTCCTGTAATAACTAGAAAAACAGGTACAGTTTAGTAGCAGGTAGAGACGTTAATTAGCAAGGCACTGAAACATTTGATAAAACTAACAGAGCATCACTTGGAGGCATGGATTAGCTAAGTGTATTTGAAGTGAACAAGCCTAAGTTACTTAAAGTGAGACTTCAACTTATATTCTCCATACTGAAGTCATTGAACCTCATGCTGCATTATTTTGCCCAGAAACACAAACTGGTTTACTTCTTCTCTGTAAGAAATAGCCGAATCCCAAACGAGTAAGCAATTCAATTCCCATGACACTTAAATTACCAAGCATGCATCAGTACAAATCTTGTTGGGATTCATTTGGTCTGTTCGGATTTTTAAACAGGACATTCAAGAGGAACAGCCTTTTATACCTTGATGAAGCAACACCATTCTCTGAAAATAATAGAAAGGAATGCCACTCAACCTCCAAAGAAGCTTGTTCCAACATAAGAAACAGGACTACCCTGACAAACTTTAGAGAGAAGCCAGAACAAAACCAAGTTTGTAGGCAAGGCAATAGTGGCTAATAGCTCAGCAGCAGGGTTGTGAATAAATATTTGTGCTAAGCTAACAGTGAGATTCTTTCAAAGAACAAGGCATCAGCTACTTGGTCAAATATCTGAAAAGCTGATTAAAGGAAAATCTGAACTTTGCCATTCCAATTAATGCTTTTTAAGTTTTTTTTAATGGACTCCAGCAAATACTCTGGAAAGTAATAGTAACCACATGGTGATTAGAAGTATTGCTCCACTGTTTTGCAGCGTTAAAAATGTAAGTGAGAATTGACAGACTTTCTCTCAGCTGAGAACATACTCAGTCTCCAAATAAAACAGACCTGCAGCAGAGTTCCACTTCCAGCTAAAGGCATATAGAAAGCCCAGGGCTGACAGAGATGTGCACTCCATCAATGGCTACACATGCAATGCAGTTCTTTTGCTTACTGCAGAAGAAGATTTGTGATACACATCCCTCCCTTTTTACTGTCTTTTATCCCGAAGAAGGATCTTACAGATGAAAGGTGGATAAGAGAGAGAAACTTGACATCTTCCAACATGGTGAATTAGGAGAATTCATGCTCTCTTTCAAAGGCATCATTTACACGCTTCACAGTTGGAGAGCAGGTATCTTGCCTGAGCTACATCTTTAGACTAAAAATGGGACGATTAACATCACAGCAAACAAAGAAAGACAACTCACTCTGTGGTGTTATACACAGAAACAAAATTTCCTGATACACTGAAGGGAAAAAAAGGGTTTTTGCAAGACAAACAGTGGAGACAGCAGAAAACTCTTGGCAACCATAACACAGCCTGTCAAACTGACTGCTACAAATAAGCTTTCCAAAAAATAATGCTGGGGGGGCGGGGAAGGGAAGGAGGAAAGGAAGATAATCACACAAATTTCAGGGGGGTGGGGGAATGGGGTTGCCTTGCAGATGTTCAGAATCCAACTAGGAATTGATACAGTCAAGAATGGCCTACTGTGCATGTTGTAACCTGAAGACAGTGCAAACTAGCCATGACAAAGTCTACTCAGACCACTACTTGAGATAAGGGATTCAGCAGTGAATGTTGCTGAAGCAATACACCAAACAAGGAAAAAAGGAAAGAAAGGCAAATTATTTTTATTAAGGCTATAATCACACACTAACTCTTACTCTCCATAATCTACATGCTGAAATCTATACTGGAAAAAGTATGAGCAAAAACAGGGCAGTAAGGAATAAATACATGAATAGGAATCACACCTCTTTCACAATTAACTGAAAACCTCACAGAAGACATTTAGCTCAGGAGCAGGTGGTGATACAGTTTTGCTTAAGGAGAAGAAAAAGTTCCTATAACTGAAGTTTGCAATTCTATGTAATTAAGACATCAAAGAATTAAGACTGAAGATGTGCATGTAAGCCTAGGAGTCTCAATCAAAAAGCCAGAAAGATATTGTATGCTGTAGATGCAACAACCACCCTAGTTAAATGTACAGCTGTGGTGGACACTAAGTCAGGTATTATTCAGAAAACAGTTCCTGGAAAATATTAACTCGATGCTCACCATCAGTGTTTAGGAGTTGCAAGAAAGGGACAAATAACAAAGCACAAAACATTAAGCCATCACACATCCACAGTGCATCTGCATTTTCCAAATTCTGCACATACTTATGTTCTTAAATAACTGAAATCAAGAACAAAACTGATTACTTTTGCTTATTCTTTACGATGTAGGGGAAGTATAACTTTTTCAAAATGAAAAAAAATTATGACAATAGCCCAGAAATACATATGTAAGAATGATAAGGTGAATGGGAATTTCTAGAGAACTAGCAAGAAAGAAGCAGCAAGAGTACTACGAAATGATCAATTAGCAAGTTTATTGGGCTTGTGGGTTTTTGTGTCATTGTAATTCTTAGAATTTACAATTAAAATACAGAATTCTTCGCCGCAGATCACTGCAGAAACCAGAGTAAATTTCTCCAACAGGGACTGGAGAGTCAATGAAGGCTAGACCTCCTAATAGCTAAACAATTCAGAAATAAGCTAGCTCAAGAAGGCAACAAATGTACAGCCAGAAAACAAGAAGCCAGAACAAGGAGGTTTCATTCTACATTTTCCTGCTGTTTAATGTTCACTCTGAGCAACTACAGCAGACTATTGTAAGAGACAAAATCTGCTGCTAAATGAACCTTTGATTCTAACCAAAGCAGTGAGTCTTAGGCTTTACAGCAGTTTCTATTAGAAGAGAACTTAAGTTGTTGCTATATTTACATGGAGCACTGACACAAATACCAGATTCACAGAAGTATCAGATGAAGTTGAGGCTGCGGTGGAAGGAAGGAAAGCACATCACCAGCTTTGTAGACATGTTTTTACTGAGAGCACCAGTGTTACTAAGGTATACTGCTTGATCCAGTACAACAAGTTTCCTACACTAAGGGAAAAGAAGAGATTTTACTTACCTAAACCCAATCCTCCTGCCCTTCCTTAGGGAGATGACATGCTAGTATGATACTGGAGCTTATCTCTCATAAGCAATTACTGGGGTGGCACAAGAGGTCTGACAGCGAAGCTTTGTAAAGGACCCCCACACAAGTAGCACAAGGCTGAAGCACATTTGCTTCCAGGCTGTGCAAATATACCATAGCCAACAAACTTTTTGCAACTCACCTGTGTGTAGAAGCCACTAGCTGCCTCTAAGAACAGAGAGAGGTTTGCCTGAACTTCACTTCGATTTGGATTTGCTCTATTTTTCGCCTGACCCTGTAGCGTAGTGATCTGATTTTTAAAGGCATGATTCCAACTGAAAACAAGAGAAGCATTTTACTTTTTACTCTGGAAGTGTCTTATACAGATGGCATAAGCAACAAGCAAGAACTGTTTAATTACATAGCATCAGACATGGAAATGAAGAATATTCAAATCCAGGCAACATTCAGATTCCAAATGTTAAGTACAGAAGAACTACCTTTCCTCACCTTTGTTAACTAGGGAAACAGATCCTTATACAGTATAGCTAACCCTATAACACCATTACGATTTGCTTGCAATTGTTCCATTTTATACAGCATAGCGCTCCTTCCCTAAAACAGGGATGTTTAGTGTAGAAAGTATGTGGGGTGTAGAAAGCAGGGTTAAAAACCACTCGGTAACTGAAGACATGGGCAGGACAACTCAGCCAGCCTACTCATCTTGCTTCTCAGCACTGAAAGAACCACATGCTTCTCTTAACTAAGCCTGTTACAACCCATGTCTGCATCTTAAATCACAGGGAACGGACTGAGGGCATGGAGAACACCCAGCAGGATCTTCCCAACTCTTAATGTGCCATGAGCATCCCCTAAAGTTTTCTCCTGATACCTATCCTTCTGCTCAGCCCTAGCTCAGAGGGCTTAAAATGATGATCTTTAGTTCCTGTTGGAGCTTGCTCAAAGCTCCAGGTTATTACATGATGCAAATTTCCTCCTTTCTGGGAACTCCAAAAACTTCAGCCCTCCCCTGACAGCACAGAAGATGGATGTTTCTTAGTGTTCTCCCATCTGGCTCGCCAATACCCACTCCTGCGTGAGATGGCTACTACTAAATTGCCAGAAGTAAAATACAACTTACTGAATGCTCTTCATCAAATCTGCAGTGGATTCTCATGTTTTGTCCAAAGCACAGTTCTCATTTTAAAGGAAATAAGACAGCCATTCATAGGATACAAATACTTTCCTGGAAGTCTCAGGGTTTCCTGCTCATCAGTCCAGACTATATACACTACATATAATTACATACAAATTTATTGAGGTACTTACAGGTCCTGCTCCACTTTTTTATCTAGAGCGTATTCCAAATCAGTCACTAGCATTTTCTGATATAAGTCCTGCAGAGCTTGTCTGGATGTCCAGACTTCTGCTGGACCCAGCTTTGAATCTGAGCAACAAAAAGAAAAAACAAAGACATAACAGTTTTTGTAATACTCCAGTTCACCGAGTTACTCTGATATTTTCACTCACCCACCAAATGAAAGAACATAGCACAGTGTAAGATATCCAATGCCAAATAACCACTCTTACCACAGATTCATCAGCATAGTGAAACACAAGAACTACATATGGGTGGGGACTGACCGACCAGTCTCCTACAACACCAGAACAATGCATGATCAAAGGCAGAAGCTGGCAAGTTGTAAGGAAAAAAAACCAAAAAAGCCCCACAAAAAAGCCCAAAAGAGACAGAAGGAGATGATTCGCTGTAAGTCACTGAACTGAAGAACTTTAGAAAAATTTCCAGGGTAGCCTGAAAAAAAAAAAAAAAAAAAAATCTCTCTGAAAAGAAATCCAGCAAGGGATGTTAAATAGAAGCCAGTGCTGTTGGTATTTAGAACATTGTGGGCAAGTTCTGCTACATGCTTGCCATTTTCTCTTTGGTAGCCATCTGCTTTCCATCACTGAGGGCGAATGCAAACACTGCTCCTTGTTATCTCAAGTAACAAAGTTGAATTTCCTATGCCTGGTAAAATCACTTGAGCTGGGGCTGCGGGAGTATAAGCAATGGGCTTCATATCCCAGGGAAGCCCTTCTGCCAATAGTGTAGCCACTCCTGCTGGGTTAGACAGATCCAGGCACTTCATGGTCCTAAAGGGACTAAACCAACCTGCTACATGTACTACACCAAGGTGGTAAGCACAGCTCAGCTAGACACCCTTTATGCTAGATGGTTTATACTAATGTATCAGCCACGCAGTATAATCATTTCCTATAAACATAGCTTAAAACATAGCTTGTAGCATTTCATAACACCTATAGGCTGCACTTTCGTAACACATGTGGTAGTGTTCAGATCAACATTTTCACTACCAGGTTTCTCAAAACCTTCCAGACCCTTCCTAATCCCAAATACACCAGTTTCTGTGGTAGTCAGGATAGAAGTCTCTGGGAGAAGAGGTGCAGCTTGATCTCATCTCCAAATGCTTTAAAACACCCAAAGTTAACTTCAAGAATATATGCATTTTAGATACAGAGAATTCTTAGGAACAAAAAACATAAGGAACAGGAATCAAGTATTAGCAGCTAGATCAACTGTATAATAAAGGCAATTACCTGTCATGTCAGCCTTCAGGACTTCTGCCTGCCTGTAAGAAAGCAATAGAACACTAAATTAGAAACAGACCTATCAAAAGAATTGAATTATGCTAAAACACATCCATGCAACAGTGAGTAGATAAAGTAGGGCCAGCTCTGTAGAGGCTGCCTACAACCTACACTGCCAGAGTTTACCCCATGCAGTATGGATTTGAGTTACAATATGACTGCTTTCAATTCATACCATCACAAAAGTCAACTGTTCACTTTTCCCTGCTTAGCCTAAATCTCTTTCAGGAAAAAAAAATATAAACTAAAAACACTTATATTTTAAACTTTACATAGCAGCAGTGCCCTGCCAACATTAGTGATACCTGCTTACCTGTAACTGAGAATTTCATATTAACTTTGTCACACATGAAATGCAATAGCCAACACAGAGCAAAGCAAACTCCCATCAGCACACAGCTTCAGCCCTCCTGCCCCTCCATGCTGCACTAGCTTTTGGAAAGGTGGTAAGAAGACTACGTCTTTCTCAATTACCTCTCTTTCATTGAGCTGCCTCCCTAAAAATCACAGTTTGATCAGATTTCCACAACCACCATACAGAACATACAAAAAAGAATGGCAACCACAGACCATCTATCACTTCTTTGCTGAACATCCTCTACAAATCCTCACTGCTGGTAGAGGCTGGCAAATAGTTACTCAAATAGAGGAAAACCAGGACACAGCCCCCCAAAATATTTACAAATGGTCATCAGTATTTGGATGGAGCAGGCAATGGAGATGCTATGGTTAAGCACTGTGTCAGCGGCACATAAAAATTGAAGGGGCAGCACTGCTGGCCTGTTTGACCAACACAGAATTAACACAGGGCAGGCAGAGGCAGAAGGGGCATAAGGCTGCCTGGTTTGGCTGGGTTTTGGAATATATCCCCTTCCTTTAGCTACATTTAAATGTTTACATACGTTTGTAAAGAGTGCAAGCTTTCCATACCAGACACTGAATTCTCCTAGCATATGAAACACCCACTTCCACCTACCTCCCCCAGCAAAAAGATGGAAGTTGCACTGTGACTAACATAAAAGTCAGACACCAGCTTGGGAAAGAATGGAGAGCCAGGAAAAAGCACCACCTAATCCCTAAAGAGGCTTCAGAAAGAAGTATCTACTTTCTCTTGCCAATGTGAAGTTGTGGTGATTAAAAAAAAAAGTTTTTCAGGTTATTTTGGGTTCTATCTACTGGCCACAAGTTATAGGGATGGTTTTGAGACTTACATCAGGATTAAAAGATGTCATAATAGCGTCACCATTTCACTAGGAAGATGTATACTGGCAAATACCTTCAAAAATTTTCTTTTATTAAAAGCAATATTTATCTAAAGTAACTCACCATAGTGAGCATAGTCACCACAGTGTACCATCCAAGAAGCAGTGGGATTCTCCAAGAGCTTTAATTAAGATCTTAACTGTTGACAGAAGTAAATCTGTACATATTCACCTGCTTCACAAATTTAATCTATTTAAAATAACTTCTTTTGGTTTACTTCTTTCAAGAAGGTGTTACTACATCTTTTTTTTTCAACCCCTAACAATAGGGAACACTGTAAGAGATAACCTATAGTTACTGATACAAAACCAAGGAAAAATTTTGATATTGTGTCACAAGAAAGCTGAAAGCCCAAGAAATACTTCTGCTTCAACTACATCGAGATAATGAAAGGCGCCTAAGCAATGCCCCCTACCCACTGCTACAGGCGGCAGGAAAGGAAAGCAGATCTTTTCCCCCACACAGCAAAGAAGAGCCAACAAAGGACAGCAGTCTTCTCTGCATGCTGCACATTGGAAGCCTGTAGGACACTGACCTGCAGGTCTAGTCAAGCACAAAGCTGGGCCAATTCTGAGATGCTGTAACTTGGCAACTAGAAATGCCACTGCTCAGAAGGAAAAGTTGACTTGCTCAGGTGCTGAAGTCTCTCTTTTTTGAGCAGCCAGCCAAGTTAATACAGTTTGGCTCACGCTTTAAATATCTGCCAGTTGTGCAAACTTCTTTGAGCCAAGAACACTGTCTGCGTTGCCAAAGCCTTGAATCTCACCAAGAGGCTCAGCGTGAGCAGCACATGCAGTACTGCTCCAGCAAACACGAGCCCAAAATTCTCCTCCAGGCAAAAAGACTCTGCCCTTTAAAAGCCAAGAACTGCTTCTCTGAAAATTACTTGTGCATAACAACCTTCCGCTATGTTAATCTTTAAAGGGGGAAATACAGACAGCATCACTAGAAAAGCCTTCTTCAAAGCTTTGACTAGCTGCTACCTGGAGAATTTAGATGAAGCCTCAACACCTACATTAGTGCAGCTGCTGACAGATGCTCTGTAAATGCATAGCCCTAACAATATGGCTGGACCTGAACTCTTACCAAGATGTTTTGGGTCTTTTTTGGAAGGGAATACTCATGGGCTTACAGAACAAGAGCCTTTAGTCACTATCTCTTCACCAGCCATAAAGCAAACTGCCTTTTATAAGCTTGCAACAAGCTACACTAAGGAGATTATCACTTACACTAAGGGGATTTTTAATAAAATGTATATAAGTTATTTCAGTGCTTCCTAGAGGCCAAAGGTATTAGTAAAGTATGTCTACCATTAGCATGCTCTGTTTCTCATTTCCACCTAAAACCAACTTCTATTTAAAACAGCTGCATCTACCATGGCCAATCCAGGATAAGAGAGGACAGCCTGGGTACCAAACTTGCTCTGCATCAGTGGCAAAATATTAGCATTTTGAAGAAAAAATACACATTGCCTGTTCCTTGAACAGATTTTACAAAGAGCTTTGGCTGGTACTGAAAGACTCCTAATGGTCACAAACTGGAGTTCGCTGGTAACAGCAAGAGTTGCTGATAGTACAAATGGCTCCTTATATTGTCAAGCATCTTTTAAAAAGCTTTCTAGTTCGTATATTTTCTTGCTCCACCGCATATTGAATTTGCACCAGAACTATTCACTGTGGTGCAAAAATATGTGGCCTGCCAGCAAACTTAGTACAATTTACTTACACATTTTATCATTTTAAGAATATTCTCAAGAACTTTCTTGCCCAGTTGGACTCAGCAGTTCAGTCTTCAAGTTAAGTTTCTCTGAATTTGTTCATCCAAATTCAAATAAGCACAAACCATAGTTTAAAAATAATTGTATTTCAAGAATCTCCACCAGATGATGTATCATCTTGATATATCATGATAGTTACTCTTTATAATTTCCTCACCAAATATATATTCAGCCCTGTCCTTTAATCAAACCTGAAACTCAAACACAAAAGCCTTCCACTCAACTCAGTAAAACAGTTTGACAGCTAAAGTAATTTTCATTTTATTCAAATACTTGAAAAGCTTCAAAACTTCAAACGACAGAAGTCAGGACTTTCTTTTGAAGTTCTGAAGGCATAAGTTATATTAAAATTTAAGTGCCCACAGATGGCAAAGGTAACTTTTCTTTTCTTAAGAACCTGGCAGTATATAAAGTCCTGATCTGCTGTAAGGGGAAGTCAGACACTACATTTAGCCTGAATGAACCATCAGATTTAACAAAGGAAGAAGACAGATGTGTTTTGTTTTTCCATTTTCAAGTTTTTATCATTCTTCATCAATTAGGCTTTCCCTAAGCAGAAAAAGAAAATAAATTGTTCTCCTTTTGCTAGTAAACACTACAGAAAGGAAACCCCACAAATACAGGAATTTCTCTACCATATACATTTTCAAGTGTTCAAACCATCACACTAAGAGACTGAAAGGTACACCAAAAGTTCATATAATCTGACCTATTCTTTTACACTAGAACAAGTTTGCTTAATTTGCTTTTAAAATCCTACAAGGAAAGACCATACAACCTCACTGGTTAACTACTGAATTGCTCAGTGATAGTCCAGAAGTCTTTCCTGAAACTCCAGCTTAAGGCCCCTTTGCTGCTCACAGCACACCCAGCTGCCTCTGTAAGAAGACAATGTTAGTTCTACAGAAGCACAGTTTTGTTAACAAGGTTCATTATCAAACATAAAAAAGCAAATGAAATTAAGCCCAAGTCTTTAAAGCAGCAGTCTTGTGTTACCCAGCTAACACCCACTATTTCTGAAAGTCCAACAGGTCAAAGTCAAGTGTCACACCACACTCCTTGTATTTACACAGCAAGGATAAGCCAGGCACAATCTGCTATGGCATGACAAGTTCCATAAAAACTGTGGGAAAAACCCAGATCACACACACACACAAACAAAACAAAAAACAAACAAAAAACCCCACACGCAAAAAAAAACCCAAACAAAACAAAACCACCACACAACACCCAAAAAACCACCACCACAACCAAAATGCCCAACACAAAACCAGAACACTCTGCTTTCTACCATGCCTAAAGGAGAACTTCACTTGGTTTTCCCCTAGCAGCCCTGAAGGATCAGCATCTGTATCAGATCCCTTATGCAATCTCAGTAACACAAAACCCCAGATAAAGAATTGAGGATTTACAGCACTAAAATGGGTAACGATTTCAGGCAACTGGGCTTATAAAAGCAATCGGAATGCAACCACTTGTTCTGTGAATACTCTACAAACTAAAAAACATTAAATGGTCAGGTCAGAGTAGTTTCACTGCAGGCAGGAATATGTATTCCTGCACTTCTCTTTCCTGGAGGTACATGCAGAAATTGTACCACAACAAAAAGTGCCCGCAGCCTAGCAAGCCTTAGCAGGAGGTGACTGATCCGAAAGCTCACCAAGAGCACTACCAGAAAATTTTCCTTTTTCTGAAAGAGAGTAAGATGCAGAATGCGTATAAAATAAATGTAGGAAATCTTTCTTTTTGGGTTGGGAAAGTATATTTTCTACACTAGTATATTAAAAGGAAAATCAACACTTCCTATACACTTAGCACTTAAATTATTATTGTATTTTAATCATTCCAATACCAGGCAAGGCTCATACCTAGAAGGAACTCCAAAGCAACACCCAGCAACTACTATTTTAGATTTTGCTAAAAATAATAGTTAACTTCAACAAAAATTTCTAATGGTTTAATACCTCAGTGTTTTGGAGTGGTCTGGGTGTTATTTTGTTTGTCTTAAAGTATGCCCATGTCAATTCAGGGCAGGGGAAAGCTGTAGAAAACACTACCAGCATGGGCACTTAATGTTTTACAGCAGATTTAGGGGAGAGCTGGGTTGCTCAGAAGCCCCTAAACACTGTACCCAAGACTCCAGCATTCACATCTGAAGTTCAGTGCTGAGCAAAATTCTTAGTGATTGACAGTTTTATGGGAAATAAGCATTCTTCCTTCCATTCCTAAGAGTAACCACTAACACTTGCTAAAATATAAAGCTTTATTAGCAGTTTTTAGAGACTCACTGGGCACTAATCCTTTACAGCTGTTACACTTTGCTAAAGGCTGGATTTTGAAAGATACAGAAATTACTGACTTCCCAGAACTATTTTGTAGACAGCAACTGTATCTCTAACTATGATCTGTAAAGGGAAATACTGTTACAGCAATCTTAGAATTATGAACAAACTCAGAATTTTTACCTGAATAACAGTAGCAGGGAATTCGTGGATAAACTTCATCTTTGATATTCCTTTACCTATTAATTCAACATCACCTAAATATATCAGACTTCAGAGAGCAGCTCCAGTTACAGCCTCACATTTCTTTTCCTGAAAGGGTAACTCGGTGCAGTCAGGATTTTGCAGTAGTATAGGGAGTCTAATATATATTTTACTTATTTGTATATAGACTTTATCTACTTGTGCATCAGATATATACTGTTTAACAAGGATTTTTTACAAATCTTTATGGAACAAGTTTCTGAAGTTCCGAACTTGCAAGTGTTGCTGCCTAATTTAAATTACTATAGTTTTTATAAAGTACTGAAATCACTTGCTTTGGGAGCAGGCAGGTTTTGGTGATGTCAGCTCTTACTGACCTAGCAAGAGATTTTCAGGCTGTAAGTCATAGAGTTAAATGCTCCATGCACCTTTTACACTGAAAGGACATTCTTCACAGATACGGCAACAAAAGACACCTTCAACAGTACAACCTTATTGTCAATTCTAAGTGCTAACTAGTTTAAAGCTTACTATTCCTGTGACAGGCAGCTGAAAACAGGGTACAGCTAATTTCTTTGATCAGTGACTTTATGCGATTGTAGCCATAGATCAAAGCCACACAAACAATTAATTCAGCATCTGTAAAAGAGCAAGTAAAAAAGAACTGCTCTGCAAGAAGATGCTAAAGCAAAGCAACCACCACCTGAATACAAACTCCCTCCGCAGTGAATGGTGTGATGGTGAGAAGTGGGGATACAGAATAGAATTTTTTTTCTTTTTTTTTCTTTTTTTAATCCCATCTTTCTGCTTTCTCCTAGTCCCGGCTCTATCAGAAGCAAGTTATAATAATCATCTTCAAAAAACAACCACCAAAACTAACTCTTTCCAAGTCTGATCAGAACTGACAGTCTTCCTCCCTGGAGAAGAGTAAAAGTATGCTTGCAGTCAGCGGCATTCAAACTTTTCTTTTTTCCTTCATTTTCACAGAAGTCAGTTCCTTTGTCTCCATATTTTTAGAAAATGATGTGTCCAACAGACAAAGCTATCGCAAGGGAAATTTAGATGTGCTTACTCTCCAGGTTAATCTACATGAAGGGAAAGACAAGGCTCCTACCCTGCTCAGCGTTCAACTGTCTCCACCCAAGACCCTGCCCTCCATCTTGCTGTAGCCTAGAACTCAAGCCAAGCGCAGGAGCAAGTCTGAGCCTTGTTAGAAGAGCAGTGTTGCAAACCTGAGTTAAATGCCTCATAGGCAGTCATTCAGGATCAACAATGTGCCTGTGTCTATTCCATAGAGTTATAAAATTTAAGTCAGGAGAGTAACCTGCAAACTAAATACCTAATACATTTAAATTCAAGCAAAAATAGATAGGAATAAATGTACAGTGTTAAGACAAGCTCGGGAAAGCGCAGCTGCATTTTTCATAGTCAATGGTTTGTATTTTGAAAATACTGACTAAAATGTTCTTTAACTTTCCACCTTGACGTACTAGTTACTTGGAATTTTACTGGAGCCGTAAGGGAGAAAACTAACTTCTAAACAGATGTTGCCCATGAATGATGATGCCATGTTTAGTGTGAAGTGTTCCTGCCCATGGCAGGGGGGTTGGAGCTAGATGATCTTAAGGTCCTTTCCAACCCTAACTATTCTATGATTCTATGAAAGAAAAGCACAAAAACTCCAGTCACCTTTACCTCATTTACCTTCCAGAAGCTGACAATGTAGCTCCACAGGCAGCCCTGACAATGTTTTCAGTATAGAAAAATTAAGAGTCAATTACCAAAGGATTAAAAAAACAAACAAACAAACAAACAAACAAATTAATACCTATTAAAGAATAAAGCATGCTCAGGAAATAATGAATGGATAATTAATGATGTGTAGTACATCATGACATGGCTATCTTTTATATGCTGAGGAATACCTTTAAACAGAAGTTTCTAATAGCAAACAGTCAACAAACAAATGCTTTTATAGAATACTTGGTCGCTTATCAGCATCCATAGAGTAACACATGTACTGCAGTGACCAGCAGTGCATCAGCTTTGCAGTTGACCTGAGAACAAGTCAAAGGCAAAAGGTTCAAGATAGAATACATTATCTATTTCCTTAATCTTTGTACCCTCCGTTGGACAAGCTAGTTTTTTAAAACTAAAGCAATCATACAGGTGTGAGGACACAAAACTTCTTCAGGATCACCTTCCTATCCACTCAGAACATTAGCAACCCACTCCTTTAAAAAGATCTCAGAGAAAAATCAGAAAGCTCTGCTCACTCACTACCCACAACAAGTAACTTCTGGTAAGCACACAGAAGGGTTATTAGGTCTTATGACTACAGTGCCAGGCAGGATGTGAGAGGTCTGCAGCTGAACTACCTTATTTCCCATGGTAATTCCCACCAGGTTTTGAGATTGAACAAGGAAAAGCAACAGAATTACTTTCTGAATAAAACCAAACAAACGAAAAAAGAAAGAAAGAAAAAAACCAAACAAACAGCAAATTATGCCCTTGTAGTACCACTACCTTTCCCGCTTTCAAACCCACCCTGACTTGAAGTGCACACAGTATCAGATTTCAGTTCTGATAAATACATAGTAACACCAGTCCTCACTTGTTACATTACAGTTTCTGACTTGGTAAAATTTTCACCTGCGTTAAGGGCTGGAAACTGCAGACAACAGATGTTAAAATAAGTGATCATTATTTAACTTTTTTTTTTACAGCTTCTGCATTATGAAAACCATGTCCAGAATTATGGAGAATGTAGAAATCTGAGCATCAAGATCAGCTGCAAACGGACATCATGAAATCAGTTTCAGAAAGTTACGCGGTTTTAAGTCAGCCTGGCAGGAGCCAGATCAGCTAAGGTCAGGCAGCAGATGCTAACCCTCCCTGGACATTGTGTGAGCTCTCCCAAGCAAGTATACAGTGTTCAATTCAAAGGCTGGTAATTATACAGTAGCGACACACTTTTGCAACATGGATAAAATACTCCAGCTCACCCACCTGCGCAGCAGGAGAGCTAAGTGCCTACAGTTAGGAGGTAGTTACAAAGGTGACATACATTTCCCCCTGGGAAGTCCCCCTCACTTTGCATGAAGAGGGTAATCCTGCAGACCTCTAAATCCTGACTTTCAGCTGTAGCAGTTTCCTGTTACCTCTAGCCTCCACTAATAGACTAGGATTTAAAACCAAGATACCTTGCTGATTTTCAGTATTTTCTGCGGACTCCCATTCTCTCAATCCCAGCCTCTGACATTACCCCTTGCCCAGTGGCAATCGATGATCCTTATGCTCAGGAGGGCTGAGAATGACTCCCATTGACACAGGAGGTAATGACCATTAAAAAGGAGTCAGCTATTGTCTTCCCTGCTAAGCAGCAAATGGAGCAAGACCAAGAGCTGGGAAAAATAAAGGTAACACTCAGATTAAATCTGAGTATGATCCTAATGGCAAACTGCATTTTATAAATTATTTTCAATTCTCCATCTTGAAACTAAATGCAAGAAACACTCTGAAAGCAGAGCAATGGTATGAAGGCTGAACACCAGTCAGGGAGAATTATACAGTCCATTTATGACAATTAAATGGGTACTCAATGCATCATTGCCAATAGTTTACAGAAATTTCATTAGCTGCTCCCCATTCTCTCTCAGAAACACACAGGCAACACTGTTCTGAAACATACTTACTTTTCAACTTCAGTAATTATTTCCCACAAAAAATATGGAAGAAAGAAAGAGGTAGAAACCACAAGTTTCATGCAGCTCTATCAAATTCAGTCACTTCTAATGGAGAAATAAATTAAAAATAGCATGATCGCTAAAATCTGACCTCAAACACACAACCAGCAATATTTACTATAGAGGGGGAGTGCTGCAACACTTGACTATCTCAGTCCCCTGCTGTAGTACTCCTCAGTTCAGGAGTGGCTCATCAAGATGGGCTGTCAATTACAATACCCAAGTGTCTACCACCAAAACACATGTACTCCTGGAATACGTAAAGTCACTCTCTTGTCTGTGTTCAGCTGAAGAAGAAACCTATGAAAAATCCAACCAGCTCAGATCCAGCAAATTTTATTAGTTCAGAAGGAGTAAAGCACCATGGGTACACTACTACAAGACCTGCCTCTCTCTAGAAAAGGTGCAACTTGAAGCTTCTGAGCCCTGTTGAACACAAATGGGTCTGAAGGAAAAATCAACCTGGCTGAAGTGGTACAGATCACTTGGCCAAGTCCAGCTGACCTCTGCAGCAACACTTGCAGCAGGTCCAAACTGTCTCAAAAAGCAGCCACCACTGCCATTGCCTGGCGGAACACTCCAAGGTATTGCCCGTTAACCAGCAACCTACCTTTCCATTTTACAAGCTAATGAATTTGTTAGGAGCAAACAGCTGAGCAAATTTATAATTTCCAAGGTTAATTCTGCTTTGGGTAATTAAATGCTTTTATGAAAATAATTTTATTTCAAATTTAAATTTCAATACCTTAAGAGAGTCCTTTCTAGCTCTGTCTAGAAAAGTTTACATGATGTTCAGCCAACCACAAATCACTATCTGCTTTATAAATCATGTATAGAAAAATTTTGGGGTTTAGAAAGTCTTTACTAAAACTCTGTAGGAAACAAAAATCTGCATGTCATTTTCCATGCTGCTGTCTCCCTTTCAATAGTTGGATCAGACTTCTTTGTTATACTCATTTTATCTTCTGCAATGGCTGAGGAAAAGGCTCCATAGCAATGGACTAACACATCCAGCCTGAAGATCAAATCTTGAGGCTTGAAAGGACCTCAGAAGGTTACAGCAGGGACAGTCCTCATTCAGTGAGACCGAGAAGACACTTTCTGAACCTTTGCTGCACATTAAGCAAGAAGGGATGATGGTGAAAAAAGATTCAGCATGTGACTACAAAACTACTAGTTGCTAACTCAACACTTGTGTGTTACTCAGGTTGCACAAGCCAACATTTCACTGGTGTTTCATTCAGCAACCACAACAGCCTGGATCTCATGATCAATTGTTTTGTATAGTATATCAGCACATCCAAAACAAATTTTAGAATAATTTTGGCACTATATTTCAGCATTTGACAATGAAGTATGGAGACTAAGCCAATCACGCTGCTCTACCCCCAGAATTTGAAATATGTATATTTAACAACATTGTCAACCACACAAAATCTCCTGCAGCAGAGTCCTTTAAGACTTTAATGAAGATCCCAAAGATCTTCATGTCCTTCTGATCTCTCATTCCTAAAGACTCCTGGGTCTTTAGGACACTCTTTGGCCACATCACTTAACACACCAACATAGCAGTTTCTAGTTCTGTAGTCCTCAGAATTATTTCAGGAATTAATAGCATCAGTTATACACGACAGAAAATGTATCTTTTTATAACCATCTTTAATGCAAAGTGTACAGAATTTTACCTGATTTTGAGAGTATCCCAAAATTATGACTACATAATGTAATGTTTCAGGTAGACACATCTTTTTTAGTGTTCATTTCTGCCTAGCCATCTATGGTGAAATCTACCAAAATAGTCTGTAGCTGAACAAGCAGCATCCGCAAGCATTCGATGCCTTCATTAGAAACATACTGGAGATATCATTCTGGATAGTTTCAAGCTTTAGAGGTTATTTTAGTCTTTGATATCAAAACCAGGAGTACTGCAGCTAAAGCTGGACTGTGCACCCGGTCAGCCATAATCCCATACAACTGTCTCTGCCCAAAGCCCATAATTCCCAGAGTTTACCCCCAAACAAAATAAAACTCTAAAATTAATTATTCAGGGTATGTTCAAACTGAGTGGAAAACTGCCAGACATTTATGCCCTATCATAATCTATGCAACATGCTCCTCAATTGAGGCCTATTAATTCAAATGAATGTTGAATTAATGACTTCTCTAGTTAAAGATATCATATATGCTCAACTTTATGCATATTGATGGTATTAAGACAAACTGAAATGCCTTCTAGATTTTTCTTGCAAGTTTACTCTGCATCTTTTAATAATTTAATTTACAACCATTAACCCATATAGAAATCTCACCTTTTTCTTCGTACCGAAATAACATTTCCTTTATTTTACTAGTAACCACAGCTGAATGTTGACGTTTTAAGAGCCGCTCAGTTTTCATGCTTTATACACTCTTGGCAGTTTGGGGGTTTTATTTAATATGTGGCTTGAATCCCTCAGACGCTATTTTTACTGCTACTCACAAAAACCAGACTCACAAGTAGATCAGTTTTTTCCAGGGAGCAGATGGCTAGACCAAGCCTCTATGCTTAGAAGTTTTGTCACAGCACTGTCCTCAACAAGGATTTACACTACTTCAAGACAGACAACTAGCATCTATACAAAAGACAAAAGTTTTGTCCCATACTTCTTTTTCCCCCTCTTCATAGGTATAGACAGTTAGCATTGCTATTTTTGGCTATTATTAGGCTAGTCCTGAAAAACTGTCCTAAAAGCCTCCTCTTAATGTATCTTAAATTAAGATCACACAGGCTCAAAGGCACTGCCAAAACCCATACTGACTGCAGAAGCAACTGAAGTCTGTCAAAGGTTCTTTGTTGGCTGTAGGAAACCCTGGTTTAAAAAAAGATTATCACACAGTTGCAGCTGTTTGACACATAGCAATATCCACGTGCTTTCTTCAAATCATGGTGAGACCAAGACAGGACATAGCAAAGTAAATACCAAGAGACTTTAACTGCAACAGAAAATACAGCAGCAGAATTTATAGGATTATCATAAAAAAAAAGGGGAAGAAATGGTCTTCTCAATGAATTCATCAAATATGCATTTCTTTTTATTCCTGACATCACCTACAGGGAAGTTAAACTGTGATAAATAACAGCACAGACCACAGGGGAGTCCAGGAGGCCCTAGAACAGGCTGGCTCCAAACAAGCTTCCCTTTGCTGTAGACTGATGAAATGGGAACCACCAAAGCCTCATTAAATCAAGGCACTGAGGAATACTAAGTCTTGAATAAAGACTCTTGATGCCCACAAGGTCTGTTTTACTGCATCCAAACAATAAGCCTAATTTCTGCCTAAGTTTCTTTAAAATAATTCAAGAAATTTCCCTGCATTCATTTGGCAGAATCAATCTTAAAGGTTTCACTGGAAATACATCCATTTCCTCATGTCATTCCACAATAAACATTGTTAGTCCTCTATTCTTTTCACTACAGTAAGATGGAGAAATAGAGTTAAGATGCCATAGCCCTCCCTAAGCATAGGAAATCTTATGTTTTACAAATCACCACTGAGATCTACGACCTCCCTATTAATACATTAAGTAGTACAGGACTTAAGTATGCAATTCTGCTAATGATTTTAAGGGAACAAATCTGTGGTCTTACTCCCCTTCTGCTTGACAGCAGCTGCGCAGTTTTCAAGTGAGATGACAACAAGCCTCAAGTTCAAAGTAACAAAAACAGTAACTAATGTCTGCCCACTTATACTCCTTACACATTATAGCTGCATTCCTTAACTGCTTTTCCACCATTCCTTACACTAACAGTGTGTTTCTACTACTGAATCTCTAATTGCTCTTATGAAGGTTCAGTGGCAGTAATGAAAGACCCTTAAAACTCTACAGTCCCCAGCAATTCCTCATCCAGCAAAATCAGACACTGCAGCAAACTATCCTCTCTTCCTTCCCCAGTCACCACGCACTTGAACTGCTGTTACTCCTCTGATTTTTGCGGGCTGAGCAGAGCAGTAAAGATGCCAAGTCATCTATCCATCAAGTCACTGACTTCTACCATCAAACCAAGCAGCCCTGAGCAATGACTTCAGCCAGCCTTTTCTTCTCAAGTGGAAAGCACCAAGATACCTGAAAATGCATGCAATAGCCGATGTGGTAAATTAAAAAGCAGGGCAGCTTCACGTTCCATATAGATTGGTTTAAATAAAGCTTTAAGTTGCTTAATGTAAAAGTTCATGTTACAATTCAGTGTCCAGTTTATTTGGAGGCAAAACATCTCATTGCAGCAGGCTAGGGTTACCTGTTACAAAACTGCTATGTGGAAGACGCACTCTTAGAATAGATGATTTTACAAGTAGCTTGAATATCATGGTATATTTTGTACTGAGTACTTCAGTAAAACAGCCAAGCATCCACTAAGCAAATGTATTTTCTTACCATGCAGTGAATCAAAGAAACATTGCAAAGTGAAAAAAAAACCCTCCATATTCAAGGAAGGGGGCAGCCCTTTCAGAATGCTTTGGTGCAGCTTAAGTGCCTCATCAAAACTTCAAATGAGCATCACCTGGTTTCACTGCCACAACAGAACCTTCTTCTTTTCAATAAAGATCAAATAACGCAGGAATATGCAAGTTAGAACAAGAACTAATGCTACAAGAATAATCCTTTCCATCAAAAATAAATAAATAAATACAGCTGTAACTTTACTCACACTAACCGGCACTTCTAGGTCACTGGAACACTGTTTCGTAAGTAACCTCAAGCACAGCACAAAGAAACTGTAAGCTGTATTCTGCAGCAAGCTAAAAAAGGGAAAGACACTCAGCCCAGACTGAAAACAGGGGTACTATTAGTGACAGTGATACCAGTTACATTCTACATATATATAACAGTATACTTTTATATTCCATATATAGCTACCACTATACTCTAGGAAATGGGGCATTATTTACTACTGTTATGGGTTAGTGAGCACTTTCATAATAATGAGCACTATCACTAGAAGCAGCAGCCCCACCCTGACTTTATTATTAGGGTCTTACTCCTGTGGCACACAACCTCACCCTTTTTCTCTGCACATGTCTGAAAACACGATGAATGGGATCAGGAAATCAACTTATGGAAAACTCCGTGCGTCAAAACCAAAACAAAAGCAGTTTTCACCTAGCATAGTTACCTAGTCCAGTTCACTGAAGACCTGGCCATAAACTTTCACCATCAATTCAGGGCTGAGGGCGAAAGAACAGCAAGAAGTTTCTGTCAGGAGCTGTTCAAGTTTAAAACATGTCCTTTGCCTATATGACCAAGCTTTTGCCAAGCACTAAGCAAGTAGGGTCAAGTTCTCCTATTATTGCAGCCCACTTCCCTCTGGCACACATTCATACAGTCACCTTCCTGCCAGTCCCTCCAGCAGAAAAATGTGCCCACCACATGCTAAACTGTGCATGCATTCAAATCCTTGCTATTTACTCCATACAGAAGAGCAAACTCAAACTCTACACAGGGAGAAGCACATGCCGTGGCTGACATGAAGCTCTGCATGTGGTGATTTATACTGGCTGAGCTCTACTTGTTTCTCTTTCAACAGACAGGCTCATTTGGATCACTTTTCTATCCAGCAAACTTTCATAAAGTTAATGGTGACAATAAACTTTGAAACTTCAATCCCTCTAAAGAAGACCACTAAATTTTGTTAAAGCCACTTGAGAAAAGGAAGAAAAAAAAGTGGTAAGCAGTACATTTACACAAGCCTTGCTTCTTTAGGAATCTATACATGAAAAAGCATCAGAGCTATGACCATACACTCAGCCAACTTGTGACTTTAGCAGAAGTCCATGGGTGGCAGGAGGATGCTCAATAATACAAATCCCCGTGACAAAAGAAGGGAGCAAGTAATAGCTGCCCAGAGCCTCAAGGTGCATGTCCTGGGGCTCTCAGCAAGATTAATTTCCTTCAACAGAAAGCTCAGAGGAAAATTGCCTGACATTTCTTTATTGTAATTTTTTTTTTACTTCATAGCTCACCATGAAAAGCTTGTTGATCAGTAGTAAGTAGTAATCAATCTTATCTACCTTTTAAAATCATTACCCTCACTCTTAAAGAAGAATAAGTGTTGCTCATACTAAATATTAGCAGCAATTCTAGTTATCAAATGCTAAAAACACCTTGTATGGAGAAGAAGGAGGACAAAATAAGAAGACACACTTTCCTTTTACGTTTCCCCAAAGAAAACACAGTGCTACAAGGCACCTCCTGGAAGTCCAATGCAGTATTTGATCTCTCAACTACTCCTCCCCTGTTTAAAATTAATTCAAGAGTAAACAGTGTATGAGAGCAGCATTAATAATTTCAGAATATAAAAAAGCTGGAGGGAATACTTTCCAAGACTGACTGGTCTTGTTCAGATACCAAGATAAATCAAGAAAGATGTGGAACAACTGGAGCGAGGTGAGTAGGGCCCCTCAGGGCAGCCCAGGCTGGAGCACATGCATACAGGGCTGGAGAAGAGGCCACAGCAGTGGGGCTTGGTCAGCCTGGGGCAGGGAAGGCTTCAGGGCACCCACAGCAGCTGTAAGCATGAGGGAAGGGCATTGGGAAGAGTCAGGCTCTCTGCCATGACATATGGTGGGAGGACGACAAACAAGTGGCATAAGTTAAAACATGAGAGGTTCAGTTTCGAACAGTATCCTGTTTTTTTGTCTTTCCAGCGCTGACAAACCAACTCTACATCAATCTGATCAGGAATCAGTACCAGAACATGCTCACACGCAGGGAATGCAGCACTAAATTACCTCTGCTCTACCCTCCTTCATTAACAGTGAAGAAACACTGCAAGAGGTACATCATGGACTGGGACAACAAAGAAGCAACCATGGAGAGACATGGCAGATCCAGAAGTTAATGGAGCTACTGATGAGTCTTTGAAAAGAGCCACAATTTAAATTATTAAAGCAGTCAAGCCTTTAATGAAGTTGGTTACAGCATCATCATAAGGCTACAGGAAACTACATACCAGTTTGTCAGCACTAGAATTTCTAAGCAGTGTTTAAGCCCTGTAATTCGAGCATTTCTATGTTTACAGAGTGCTAAAAGCCACTATTTACCAGAATAATGTCACATTTAACTACTGAGTTCACATCTTTATGAAATGCAACTGAGACAGTCAAAGTGCTAAACTTTTCAATCCAAGTTAACTATGTTTTGAACATTATAAATTTGAATATATAAATTTGGCAATGAACATAATTTCCTTAATGTGAGCAAACGTGGACTGAAGCTTGGTACTGTCTTATAAAAAGGATGTGTTTGGAAGTTTCTGTGGTATTATGCTAGAAATCGTATCAGTAATGATATTTTGCTTATAAATTACTTCTTCTGTACCTAGCAGAATAAATGAAACATTTACTGTAAGGCAACTGCCCCAGGAGATTACTTTGATTTATGGGGAGTACTTGTAGATTCCCAAAGCAGCACAAGTGATATAGATACAAGTTTTTAGCCAGATGAGACAAACACATTCGCCTGAACAAACACGAACCATGCCTCTTTTTCCAACAAGCTCTTTTAAAGAGCCTTTGGAAAGGTCTACTCACCTGACCAGATGAAATTCAAATCTTTGGGAAGTGACTCAAACAATGACCTGAAAGAAGTATCCAGCAAACTTGATGGGACAGAATACACTCAGTAATCTTGAAAGGTGACCTTGCAAAGGATAATACGACTAAGAAAGCAAAAATCCCAACACTTTCTTACAACATATGAAGGTGACTTAAAAACAAACTCCTGCAACTTTTGAATGATTCAGTACATGAAGTATGACCTTCTCTGTTCTTTCTGGAAGACTTCTGTAGGAGTCTTAGGTGCTTCTCAGTTCTCACACTTTGCCTGAAGTGGCACAATCTTTTAAGGACAGCATTTTAAAACAGTTGACTCATATACATCTATATAGAAAGCAAGAGACCGGTAGTGGAGGAGTTAAGGCAGTCTGGCTAGAAGTCCTTCCTTTCTTACTCATTTTTTCAGCATCTCGATTCTTGCAGTGTCATTATTTCACTAGTTAACCATTATGTGGTCACCTTAGAAATTCAGCTCTCTTCTGTCTAAACTTCAAATACAGATAAAGATTTCTCACAAAAACTTTTATGTCCCTCCTTAGTTTTAAGACAATGGAGACTACCAGAGACTAACTGTTCCACATCTTCATTTGGCACAATGTTTTATTAAGCTGCCCTGGCATATCATTATACCTTTGCCCATTTATTCCTCCATCATTACACTCAGATTGAGCCTGTAATACTAGAGTAAGAAGAAGGATGCCCTTCTCCTTAAGGCAAAGGACTAACAGAACTGGCTCTGAGAGTCTGAGGCTCTATACCCAGTTCCCTTTATGAGCTTGGGCTGCAGTAATCCATAGCTCAATTTCTGCTCTATGCAAACCAAACAATATAAATATATACTCTGTGGATATAAAAAGCAGTTCACAGGTTTCAAGGAAACCTTACCTTCTATACAAAGGAACAAACCCAAATGCTCTACAGAGAGAAGGTGAAGATTACCAACTTCAAAGTGCTTCAAAAGTTTGGGAGGGGGAGTATCCTAGCTATTTTTTAGGAGGAGATAAGATTCATAGTGACGAACACGGGAGTCACTACATGTAATACATTAGTGCTCAGATGCCTCAGTCCCGTTGCATTAGGCAGAATACAAAAAAGCAGTGAAGAAAAAGCAATAAAGGCACAGGATAAGCTACTGTATTGGAGGAGCAAAGCTAGGAGAAATAGGTGATTAGTGCCTACAATGCTTGTAGTCAAGGAGGATCTCCAGCGTGGTGCAGCAGAATACAGAATGCTAAGTCTGGTGGTGCAGCAATGTGACTGAGACAGGACAAGCATGACTTCCACTGTACCACCCTATAATGACAAAAGGCACCAAAGATTTGTAGCCATTGGGACAGAGGAGGAAGCAAGAAGTTACAAAATTAAGACACATTCTATAACACACAAGCAAGGCTTTTACTAATAGAGAAGAGCAGGTAATAAGACATTTAAGAGACTTTACCATAATGTAATGGGAAAGAATGAAGAAGTCTTTGAAACAGCATAGGCAAGCAGCCTGGAAGAGAAGAGTAATTTTTCCCTTCCAGGAATAATTTTTCTGTTCTCTAATGGCAAGTTATTGCTGTTAGGGGAAAACATATATATATATACTTGTATTTGTTCCTTGAAAAGATAAACTTGAGACAGGATCTGAACTACCTATACCAGAAGGAACCAGACAAAGATACAAGACAAGATGAGGAGGAAGGGGAGGATCTGGAGAATCAGTAAGGGGAAACACCTCATGTGTTTCAGAATCCTGGATAGAAAGTATTTCAGAAATGCGAAAATCTCCTTGAATTCACTCCTCAGAAACCCTTCCCAACCCCTGGACTCTTCAGAAAGAAAGCGTGTGACCTTTTGGCATACCTACTCCTTTTCCATAAGAAGCTCTGGATGGGGCAGGGGCAACACAGCACAGACAACACAGCATTTAGTATTTTACAGCTATGGAAAAGCCATTCCTCATATCTCACAATGCTCCTTTCCAAAATCACTAAAGAAAGAGCATTTCATACCCAAAAGATAAGTTCACCCAAAGCCTATAAAAGTTTTCCTTGTATCAGCATGCAGCATCTAGTGCTCTTGTCTTCAGGGACTTGGGAACATTTCCATTTAGGGAAGCCTTTCAAAGGCCAGCCGTGGCCGACTCCCTTCCCTCCCATACCCTCAGCTGACAATCCCCAAAACCTATCAACTCTATAAGCTGCCAGGCCTTTCAGCAGGCCGCGGGCTGACCAGATGAAGGCTGAGACACAACTCGTTTTACTCCTGTTCTCCCAGAGCACCTCACAAGGCTGCGAGCGCAAGTTACACTTCACTACTGGGATCAAACTTCACAGTCATTCCGCAGCGGCGGGTTACAAAGCATCTACTTGAAAGACGTCGGAGAATTCCGGCAGAGAAGCCGGCATGGGCTTCCCTGCGTTCCCTGCGGCTCTAAAGCACTGGCTTGACCTTGCTGAGGAGCCCTCGGCGCGCCGGGCCGTCCTCAGCTAAGCGGCAGCCAGGGCTGCCCGCCTATGGGTACACGGCTCCGTCCCGCCTCAGACCCCGCCAGCCATGCGGGGCTCGGTAACGTGGCGACAGCACCCCTCCCAGTCTCATCTCCCTCAAACCCGAGCTCCTCGCTGCCGCTGTGAGGCCTCCTCACGCCTGAGTGAACAACGTCCTCCAGCTCTCCGCTGCTTTCAGAGCCGCTGGCCGCAGCCTTGCCTCAGAGCAGGCGGCGGACCTCCCCCCCGCCGCCGCTTCCCGGCCGGCTCTCACCGGAGATACTGCGCACACAGCAGGCTCATCCTCCGCTGCTCGCCGCTCCGTCCCGCCGCGGGTCTCACAGCCCGGGCCGGCCCGCCGCGCCCGCGCCGCCGCCGCTGCTGCGGTCGCTGCCGCCTCCGGCCGCCGCCGCCATCTTCCCGTGCAGGGCCTGCCGCCGCGGGGGAGGGGCGGCAGGAAGGAAGGGGCGAGGGTGTCCCCGCTCTGCGCTCCGGCCAGGCAGAGACCGTCTGCGTCCCGTCGGCCCCAACACCACCGACCCCGGGAATCCCAGCGACCCAGGCAGGCTCTGGAAGCCACCGCCACTCACTCGCCCGCACCCCCGCCGCCTCACTGAGGCGCCCGGACCCTCCCGCCGCGCCGGCCGCGCTTCCGGGCCGGACCCCGCCCCCACCAGCACTTCCGGCGGCGCCACCAGCAAACCCTTCCCCCGTGCCTTCCCCCCCGCCGACCCGCGGCGGCTCCCTCCGATTGGCTCTCCCGCTGCCATAGCAACGGAGGGGGCGGCGGGGCGTCGTCACGGCAACGGCGGCGCCTTCCCGCCCGCCGGGCCCGGCCGTGCAGTCTCGGCGTTCAGCAGGCTGTCCCGCCTCACGCCGCGCCGCTCTGCGGTAGCCCGTCTTACCAGATTCCCCTTCCCGGAGCCGGGGGAGGCCGGAGGGTCAGCTTGCAGAGAGGCAGTGGGCGCCGGCGCTGTGGGGGAGCCCCTGACTCTCGGCACGCGGGCGGCAGTGGCAGCCCCACGCTTTCCTGGCAGAGGTTTTAGCGGGAACAACGGTAGTAGGCCTGTATGCTCACATGAATCAGACTGCCCAACTCCTGCCTGCTTGCTTGCCCGCACTGAAGGACTCCTAGGACTTGGACACCCAGGTGTCCAGCCCCGAGGGTCACCCCAAAGTGTCCCAAATGGCCCTCATCTCAGATTCCCTCCATTACCCACTGCCGGGGAGGCAGCAAGCTCAGGCACAGAGTGGGCTCCTTACCAGGGATGCAGCCTGTGTACATGGCCCCGGAGTCAGCACTGCAGGCGGCAGATCTCAGCGTGAAGCCATTGCATGGGCATGTTAGGCAGTAACCTTGCACCTTAATACAACAATTTATCACATCTAAATATTTGCAATTTTTTACACTATTTACACCATATGATGCCACCTCTTGTGCCGACTTTATGACTTGTTTTATGCTCAAACCTGTCTGGTCAGGAAAATTCCCATCCAGTTCAGCAGCCATTTGATCAAGTGGGCCAGCCTGAGGAAAAGAGGCCGGTGACAGTTTGGGATCAGATGCATACCAAGGAGGCTGGCTATTGTCATTGTGTTATTTCAGCAGGTAAATGACCCCAAGGACAAAGTGCAAGATCATGTTTCGAAAATAAATCCATCACATTTTTTCAGGTTGAAACGAGAATGTGTTTAGGGAAATTATTTTCAGAGCGCACATGTCTAAACAGAAGCCTCTCAAGGCTGCAAAATTGGTTTCCTGGTTTCAGTGCCATCAGGGCTGGGCAGTGATCCATGCCACTAAACCTCCACTGAATCCTGTGCAGCGCCTGAGGCAGGCATTGCAGCAGGGCTTGAGGCTGTGGGCTCAGCCTCCATCACTGCTGTCTCTCGGCTGCAAAGCAGATGCAAACTGGTTCAGCACTGGGCAAACTGGGACTGCTTCTGCCTGCCCAGAACCTGTGGAGACTGAGTTTGCACAGCTGCCACAAGTGCCCTGAGATTGTATGTCCTGTTTCAATGCACAAATGCAGCTCTTAGAAGCTGCATCTCTCAGGGCATATTATCCAAGACTCTCTCAGGCCCTTCACATTATCCACATGATCTGGAGCCATGCCTCATGCTTCAGGAACCCTGCATCTCTGAGGAGGAGCTACTACTGTTACTGCTACACTACTGTGCAGATATCTCAAGCTATTTCTGCTCTTCCCATACTTTCCCATCCATTACTTCTCCTTACAGTGGAGTTGAATAACCCAGATTTTGAAAGCAGAAGGACCTTAAGCCACTGCTACTTTCCCTTCCATTAGCTCCTCTTTTCCAACCTCTATTTGTAGCCAGGTCCTTCTTCAGTCCTGCACTGACAGTATCCACAGCAGTGGAGCAGTGCCATGAGAACAGTTTACAGTGGCTTAAGCAGGAAAAGCCAAAACCTTACAGGAATGCAGGCTCCCTGTGAGCCTCCCTACCTCCCACACAGCTGACATGGGATTTTCATGCCAGTTTTCTCCATCACTCTTCTCCCAAGGACTGTTCCAGGGACTCCCCCACCCCTCTTTATTCTTGGCCAAACAAACTTTATTTTACACCCTTTTATGCTTTTATTTTTTTACTGGAAAGGATCATGTGCCAGAGGCTTCCTCCCAGGCAGAACGGTATCACAAAACCTGACTATTAGATAGCCACCAAACTGCGAAGAGCACTCTGACACATACTCTGCTTCATGCCCCCTTGGCAGCAATGTTATAGCTTGAAATAAAATGCTTAAAATAAAATTACTGTTAACCTGCATTGCTATTGTTCAAAATAATAAACAATTCCTTATTTTTCCATCGACTTTAGCTCTGTGCTGGGCTTTAGACAAAGCCACTGGAGCACAGGCTCTGCAACTGCAAGTGCACTTCTGAGCTCTACAGGTTGGATCAGCGCAAACAGGAGTTTCTAGAGCTACCTCTTCTTGACCTGTGCATTTGCGTGTGGATAGGAAAGGGAAAATCTGAAGGTAGAAACTTGATTTGGGGTATTTTTGCCAGGAACTGGGTGGCATGTTCTGGCTTTCTGCAGTGTCTCTTTGGCCAGTGAAGGTAGGTTTTACCCAGGAGACCATAAAGTGCTCCCTCGAGGCGTCACACTCATGCCACATCACGAACAGGCAGCATTGACTCAGCAGCTGTCTTGTTTGGTCTTGTCTGAGTCCAGTCCACTTCCACAGCCACCTCTAAAGACTTGAGAATTTCACATGGGGCAGAACCGACCTCTGAGTCTTGGGCACTGGGGAGCAGGCAGTCTTAGCTATTTGCAAGAGGATCTAATGGGTGTTGTTGCTGGTCTTATTTAACCTGTTTAATGTCAAAATAGATTGCCAAGTGGAGCCGTCACTCGGGGCAGCTATGTTGGGGAAGCTATGGCCCATTAGGGCAACCTGCCCAGTCACAAAGCCTCCCTTAGTGCTTTCTCACTACTCTTGAATATCTTCCAGACACAGAAGCAAAGGATGTCAGAGCCTTTGCAAGTTCTTCTGGTTTTCAGGGCTTTTCCTCTGAATTGTGGGGTCTTCCACTTCCCTCTGAGTTTCTGCATTGTTAGAACGTATCTGTCCACTAGGACAGTGTGTTCATGAGTTTCTCTCTCCTGCCTTCCCTTCTTGCCTCTCAGAGAGCTCTTCCACATCCCTGTGCCTCTGGATTTGGCCTCAGTTTCTCCCATGCAACATTTATGAGGACTTGGTGTTGCTGCTGATTGCTCTGCTCTGTTTCTTATGAAATTCTTCTCCAAACCTTTTGGTGTACACAACAAGGGGGATAATTTCCTTCCATTTAAGGGGAAGCCACAAGTCAATCTGCTCTTAGTTTTGTTCAAAGAGATTTGTGATAAAACCCTTGTCTTCAAAGAAGCAGATTTCCCATAGAGGTGAATGCATATTATCATTTTTGTCATTAATGGGTCAATATCTGTGGCCTACCATTTTATTAATTACACAGCATCAGGAAGGATTTGATCCCCAAATGAGGACAGTAGACCACAGACACTGAACACAGTGAACAACCCTGACCCTCTGCCAGCAATGCAGCCGAAATGCCGAGTGGTGAAGCTGCCTGGCTCTCCAGAGGGCAAGTCTCATAATCCCAAATGTGAGTCTGTTTTGCATCCTTTGACAGCCTCTACTACTGTACAAGCTCAGCATTTAACAGACCTTGGACATGTTTATCCTCAAAACATGAATCTAGCCTGCTCTAAGAGGAGACTGACTGACCATTCCCACTGAACAGATAGTCAGAGGAGCAGAAGAGATTTCCTTGAGGTTGTTTAAGACAAGAATGGAAAGGTGGATGAAATAAGAGCCTGCTCCCATCCTTCTTCATTAACACTAACATCTTTAGTTGTCCAAGCATATCCTGTGAGTGTTGCAAACTCCACAGTCTCCCTTTTGTGTGTGTGAACTGTTCCTCTGCTTTCACATAAAGTTGTGGCTGCTGGACAGCCCTCTGTCTCAGTGCCAAACCTCGGCTTTTAGGTCTCTGAGACATCACTTTTTCCTGCTGCTTAGAGTCAAAACCTGGGATCAAGGAAAGATGAGAGTACAGCTCAACAACTGAATGATGAAATGCCAGATTCTCAGCCAGTTCAGTGATTATTTCAATTTAAATGCTGTGAATGCAGGAAATTAGTACTCAAAAGCAATTGAAGAACTTGAAGGAAGAAACAAAGAATGAAGTTACTTAAACAATCTTAATTTCCCCCTGCATTAATCCTTCTAGTAATTATGTTACTGTGATTAAAATATTTGTTTTCATCCCAGATGATACTTCCGAGATTTTTAATTGTTAGTGACGAAAGCTTCATCTTACCCCAAATATAAGTACATTACCCCAAATATAACATATATGCAAAACTTCAGGGATTTTTATTCTATAGAAGTTTGTCAAGTATTCATTATTCCCTTGCAAATATCACTCAGAACAAAGAAAAAATTGTAGAATAGGCTGCATCTCTTAAAGAGATCCATTTTAACCCTTAAATTCATAAAGTATCTAATGGATTTACTTTTAATTCCTTGAGAGTAAGTGCCACATATCCTGAAAAGAAGTACCCTTTTACTTTAAATAAAAGCTAAATCCCCCTTGGAAGGGAAAGAGAAAGCAGCTGTTCTGGGGGAGCCATGCCTACTGCCTGTGGCTCACACCTCCATCCTGTGTAAGCCCAGCTCAGATTGTGACCATACAGATCGATCTATCCTGCATGCCTGAGCTGTAACCTCAGACAGAATTAGAAACATTAAAATGCCTGCAGAGCTAATTGTATCTGTGGCTGATTCTCAGCTGCTGAATATGGGCAAGAGAGAAATCTGTTACCAAGCTGACCTTCCTGAGGAGATATCTTGAAAAGACAGTCCAGTGTCCTATAAATGCTCCACAGCTTTTGGAATCAGTTTGCAGAGGCCACCACACAACCTTGACACATCTTCAGGAGCTCATGGGAGCTTTATCCCACAGCATACTTTGGCAGCTTGTTCCAGGACTTGATGAACCATGCCCTGAGAAAAGCTCTTGAGCTGGAAGAAGCAATCACTGGTTGGTCCCTGGCTATGCTCCCTGGGCTATTCATGAATTTTCAGACCTTGCTTATAAGTCATCTCTTTCACTGACTGCTCTTCAGCCTTGTTTGAATGTTTGTTCCTGCCTTGGGTCATCACAAATGAAAGGTTTCTCCCTCTGGGCCAGGCTGTCCCATCCCATGTGGCCTCAGACCTGGTTGCTGCAGGCTTAATAGCTCTCTCCAGCTCTACCAGGCTCATGCCACAGCACCTAGCCCTGAGCCGTGCCTGTGTATTTCCATTTACTGTCCTGTGTGGCTGCTCCATGATCAACTTGTTCAGCTTGGCTGGTCCAGCCTGGCCCAATCTGCCAGTCCAGTGTGGCTTCCTTACGTTTGCAAATCCTTGCCCTCACAGAGGCTGGGTTTGCAGACACGGGCTTTGTTTAGATACATTCAGATTATATCTCAAAAATGTGTGTAAATTAAAAACCTGATTTTGTGGGAACCAGGTGGTTTATTCCACCTGGGATCAGCCCATGGGGAAAGGGGTCAGGAGAGACATGAGGAATATTCTCAGGACTTCCACCCTCTGCTTGAGAGATGCTTTTAAGCTCAGGTTCCTGCTCTCCTGCCCTTGCAGAGCAGCCCTCTCAAGGTGCCCCTCCACCCCCCAGCAGGAATTGCCCTTTTTTTCAGTAGATTTGGGTTGATTTAAAGAGTTTATAAAATGTCAGTTTAAAAGCTTTAAGCTGGAAAGTTTCCCTTCCTCTTCCTGAGCCCAAGGTGAAAGACAGTGCTAGGAGGATCATGGTCCCCCCGTGCCTCACCCCAATGAACACAGGCATGATCTTCCTGCCTTCTGCTGCACAGCACCACTGCATGTGAGGCCCATTTGTCTGGAAAGTGAAGAGCTGGACAGATCCATGTGCAGAAAATACCCTTGGTGTGAACCACAGGTAATGTTTCAGGTGTGCTTAACAGATCTAGCTCTGCTTCTCAAGTCCCACAGGCAATGATTTTGCAGTGCTGCTACAAGCTCTCTGTGTCAGGGTAGTCAAGTCACTGCATTTCTCCATGATATTTTCTTCCTCAGAGAATAAAACCAAGCTAATCAACCCCCTGTTCTCTGTCTATCCTGCCGTACCAGCTCCACAGATGACAGATGGCTGCCTGCTGTCATGGGCTGGGTTGGAGCCCAAATAAGCTGGGGCACTCGGGGCCCTCTGGCGATGCACTGCAAGGACTGGAAAAGAACATCTGGCTCCTGTGGCTATGGGTGCTGTCTTCAACAGTGGGAAATTGGCACCCACATTTTCAGAGAAAGCAGCAAGGAAAATAAAATAAAGGCTGCCTTGAAAAAACGCTGTGGGATGAAAAGGTGAAATAACCTCTTCTGGCACACACAAGCCTGTGTTGTAGGTGAGTAGCCTCTCCCCCTGCACTCAGCTCCTTCTGCAGCGCAGTCTCAACCAGACACTTTGCTCTTGGTGTACATCTCTGTGTGCTGTACCTTAGGCTGGCTGACCCACCACACAGCCTTGCAGGCATCGCTTCCGCGCCAAAACCCACCACTGCTCCCAAACCGGCAGCGTTGCTAAGTGACAGCTGATTTACCACATCACTTATCCACCCCAGTGCACAGCAGGAAAGCAGAAGAAAAGGTACAGGCAGCACTGGCCAGACCTCATCCCCGCCATGTCCAGGCAGTGTATAACGCACATCTGGACAGGCCACATTAATCTTTCACTACGTGGCGCTTACAGTCGAACCCCAACATGAAATGAAGCAGGCAGAGAGATTAAGTGGGGCACATCAGGAACTGGCAGGCCTGGTGGGTTGCAGTGGGGATCACTAAGCAGCAGGAGAGCTCAGCCGCGTGTGGACTTCTCCATTTGTTCTTCCTTCTGTAACGGCAGCACCTGGTGCTCCTACAACTGCAGGTGGTGCAGTCTATGGAAGGCTGAAGGGAAAACATGACTCCTGCAAAATTTCTTATGCAAAATTAGTGGGAAATGGGGCTAGGATTAATAAAAAAAAAAATAATTTAAGTTTCTCACCTGAGCTTCAGTCTCTTCTGTATGATAGTCTTCTTGTACAGGTCAAAACCCCATGTTTCATATTGGTGCAGAGTTGTACCACCCCAAGGGAAAGGGGTAGGACACCGTCATAGGTGGGAATGTACAGGAGAGAAGTGCCATGTTGTTTGTTGTCAAGACCTCTTGCAGCTCTAGGCTGGAGCCAAGCCAGTAGTGTTACAGTGCCATTCCTATCTGAAACCTATGCTGACATAAACCAGGGTGAGCCAAGGAGATCTGGGCCCATCACCAGAAGAGATATCTGAACTAAGATGAGCCTGAGGTTGGCTTTTGTGCAGGAACTGTGGTGGCTTACAGCTTGCTCCATCACTTCACACAATTGTTACCTCTGGTAGAGACACTGGAGGCTCCGCAATGGCAAACAAGCACAGTTATCCCTGCCTTGCCAGTGTGGGAAAATTGCTTACCCGGAAACATCAGGTCTCCCAAGTTTTCCGAATGAAAAGAGGGTTCTATCCCTCAGTATGTTAGACTCCAGTTTTTGAACTTGTTGTCTATTTTTTAACAAAATTGGAGAACAAGTTTTGTGAAAACAGACAGAGACACAAGCACATGCACACAGTAAACCAGCATATATGTGACCAAGGCAGGCTTGAAGAATGTTCTCTTTTTCTGCTATTACCCTAAGGTTTATAAATTCTAATCAAAGCTGTATTTTTAAAGACAGCTTTATACTGAGCATAGCACTGCTGATAAACTACAAAGAGCCACAACATTTTTAAAGCACCAAGTCTCTCCCTTTCAGGGAAAGCATGGGGGCAGCACAAAAACTGCTCAGCACAACCCCTAAAATCTCATTCCATTGGATCATCAAATATCCACAGAGAGCTAGTAGGAATGTAGAACGCCATAACTATACTGACTTGATGTTGTTTCTTAGTTTATTTATTGCCTTACACAACTGATGGAAAGAGATGGATCTGCTTTCCCTAGCCATTCTCACAGCTGAGCAAGCAAAGGTGACACCAATGTTTCTGGGACCCCATTAGAACACTTCTCATGGGCTAGAGATTGCTGCATGAATCTAATACACAGCTGACCTCATCGAGACTTGCACCTGGGTCACACTGCCACTGAGATGGTTTTTGGCAGGGGTCAAGGGAGCTAGCTATGGAAACAGCACCTATACCACCCTAGCAGGGAAGTGGTTGGGCTGCTGTTCTACCTTATTCCCCAGCTAAGCCAGCCCTGCAGCCATTATGCCATGCCTGTGCCACCTACCAGCCTGTTGTCATGGGGTTTGTTTGGCTTTGGGACTAACACCCAGTGTGAGCCTCTGAGAACCCAAATTATTTTGTGTTTGTGGCAGCAAGCTGTCTCAGCATGCCTCTCCCTTAATGACAGCTTAGTGTGAATTAAAAATCAGCATAAAAAATATAACCCCATGGTGCCACATATCCCTATGTGGTAAGAGAGACCACCAGTAGCCATCAGTGCATGCTCCCCAGAGTATGACTGCAGGTAGGGTCTCCACAACAAGGATTTAAGGGTTCCCTGAGCAAACAGACTCAACATCCTCTTGGGTTTGTTCCCCAGGGGTCTTGCTCCTTCATATCACTCAGCAATAGGACCGATGAGCATCCTAGCACTCAGCTGAGCTGGCAGAGCAAATATTTGCAAGCAAAGTACTGGAAGTAATTTGTCTTAGCAGGACGGCAAGAAATATACCCCACTGCTACAGACAGGGCTGGAAACCATCAGCCCAGGAAAGCAGAGGGGAGATAATGTTGGCTGAGAAGCCCTGTGGCTAATATGTCACGAAGACAGAGGGAGGAGGACAGATGAAGGAAGAGAAAGGGATACCCACTGGTGGCAGGTTTATAAGCAACAGGCCAGAGACACCTTTGTGAGGTGGGTGATGGTAGCTGCCTGCAGCTCTACTTGCCATGGGTATGAGCAGAGAGGGCTTTGCAGGCCCTTTCTCAGAAGAGATTCTTTAGTCGAGAACAGCAATGTTGCAATCATGCAAATAAGAAATGCAGACAATTAGTCCACCAGAGTTTGGTACTGGTTTACCTGACCATAAAGACTGGGTTTTGGTGCATCCACAGCACCTATTTGATGTTCACTTCCTTCAGACAGTAAAATCAATGTATCAGGGGAAGATTAGGCCCCCTGAGCCAGTTTCTTCATGGGACCTCTGCACTGGGGGTGGGGCAGCTGGATGGCCTTTGTGGGTCCTGGTCTGGTACTGCAGGCACTGGGGCCTCCAGGGTCATCTGCACAGGACTGAGGGACACACAGAGCATAACTACTCTTGAATACTGTGCACTTGTGTGTGCAGGTAGGTGTGTGTTATATCTCTTTAGCACTGGGAATGCCAGTGTGTCACCACTGCTTGGAGAGGGGGCACAGCTCCTCTGTGTGTGTACAGCATAGAGGGGTGTGGGTAGGCCACATCTCCCCAGCACTCTTTGGGGGAGGGAGATGTTATCTGTGTGTGTGTGTATGCAAGGGTTGTGGATGTATGCCCATATGTAGGTGCATATGTATGCATATGTGTGTGAGTGGGCACATGTCTCTGCAACTGTGCATGCACATATTTGTGCCCGCGTGCATGTGGATGTATGTTTGTGTGCACATGTGTATACATACATATAAGCATGTACGTACCCAGCTGCGTGGCTGCAGCTCTCAGCCCCTGGGCGGGGGGTGCACCGCCAGCCCGCGTGTGCGTGTGTGTGCGCGCCGTATCTGCGGGTGCTCGCCCGACTGCGTGTACGAGGTGCTCTGCCCCCTGCCCATGCAAAGGAGCCGTGCGTGCCCCGGGCTGCGCCTGGCGGGGGGCGGCCCCGCTCCCGCAGATGCGGCGCCGCCCCGCTCCCTGCTTCCCTCCTTCTCTCCCTCCTCCATTCCCTCCCTCCTCCATTCCCTCCCTCCCTCCCCTCCCTCCCGCCGTCGCCGCAGCCGCACCGAGACACAAAAAGCGGCTGGGCAGGGCCGGGCAGGGCCGCGCCGGCACCATGACGGAGACCAAGACCCACGTTATCCTGCTGGCCTGCGGCAGCTTCAACCCCATCACCAAGGGTCACATCCAGATGTTCGGTTAGTCCCGCCGGGATCCCGGCAGTGGTGCGGGGAGGAGGGGGAGGGTCGGGGATGCACCCCGTGCTGGGGTCAGTGTTTAAGGTGCATTTTGGAGGGGGCAGCCCCGTTCCCGGGGGCCTACGGGGGGGGGAGAGGGGGGGCAGGGGAAAACCACGGGGCAGCCCCAGCCGGGCGCTGTCCGCGGGGGGTGGTGCTGAAGGCGCCGCGGGCGGAGGCCGGCCCTGGCCTCGGGCCCGACCACGCGGATAAGCCATCAGCAGAAGGGCTGGCATCCAGCCTCGGGTTATGCTTCCCTTAAGACCGCGGGTTTTCCCCGCATGCACTCACCTTGTCACGCTCCCGCCCCCACAACGCCCCGGGGTCGGTCTTGGCAGGGGCTCCTGGTGGTATTTGTAACCTGCCACTTGCCCATTTGGTCTACGAGTCTGTGACCGCTGCAGCACTTTTATATCCTCTGTGATCGGCGAGGGAGGGAGGGACTGGGCCAAGCAGCTAAAGACAGGTATGGCAGAAGTGAATAAAAATATAGGCAGTTAATTGAAATAATGGAATGCCCACCCTTTAGATTGATAATAGGTCAAAGGAATCTGAAATGCTCATGTGAGACGATTGATATTACTGGGCATCTGTGAGATCGTCCAAATGATGGGGATGCTACAATCACTGCTACAGCCTGTTCAGGCAAGACAAGAGGGGGGGAGGGAGGAAGGGAATGAGAGAAGGATGGAGAGGGAGAAGGAGGAAGGGCAGTCTTCGTTAAAGGCAGTCCGACATGCCATAAATACTGACAGTTCAGGTACATCTTGAAATGCCTGGAGATCCCTATGCAAACAGTGACTTACCTAGCATGGGAAGGAGTTCTGTGAGGGTGAAGTGTCCACTGCAGACCACCGAAAAAATGGGAGTAGAAAGATCAGCTACTCTAATATCCCTTCTTGGAGTGCAGAGAGAGGAACCACCCTTGACGTCTGATAAGAGATTTGAGGCTGGGGAGCAGATGCTCAAGGTCTCATGCTACAGCTGGAGAAGCATCCCTGGGGTTTCTAAAAGCTGTACATAAATTTCAAAGCACAAAAATAATTGAAATCAGCTTGGGGTATTTCTGCGTCAGATATTGTTTTCGTAGAACATAATGAGTTGGGCAGCAGGCTAGAAAAATGATGGTTTTTTGGATGCAAATGATCACATTGTTATTCCACTTCATAAGTGCCAGAAAAATGTAGTCCTGAGCACCAATATACCAGAAACATCAAAAAATCCTATCCCACAAGCTAAAAAGCTGCAAACAAGGAACAAGATGAACTATTTAAAAATAAAAATAATAATTAAATGAAGTTACAGGGACTTGGCTGATAGAAGCCACTATTGATAAAAGATATTTTCTATAATTCACATTATTTAGTCCTAGATAACATTTTGATTAAGAAAAGTAATACTGAAAATACCAATGTGGCCCATATTCAGTGGACTAAAAGCCAGTATGAAGATATATTTTAGGAAATGAGGATCAGTGAGATATTGATGTGCAGTGGGTGTTTTTAGTAGACTTGCTACGAGATTTGTTTAGTTGGTTTTTTTTTTCTCAGTACTGTTCAGTATCTCTGTCAATGACCTGGAAGAAAATACATAATCCCTGCCAATGACCCCAAAGCATGTAGAATAGCAATTAATGGTGGTAATGAGTCAGTTGTGCTGCCTGATTCAGGTTGTTTAATAAAAAGGACTTATTCAGACAGCGAAATCAAATGCAAAGTCATATGGTCCAGCAAGGAAGAGCGCTTGTCAAACATAAACAACAGGCAAATGTCTTCTGCCGAACAGTGACTGTGTCAAGGACTGAAGAGTGATTGTACATAGCTCACTGAATACAAACTCTGTGTTATACTGTAAATAAAGCAGCAAATACAATCCTTGTAGATATAAGTGGGGAAATACCAAGCAAAAGAAGAAAGGTGGTATTATTTTCATGTATAGCATCAGCAAAATCCTTTTTAGAAGAACAGTAACAAGAATTACATTAGCTCCAGAAACCAGGCTTTGTGGCAAGAATCTGGAAAGGCTCTGTCTGAATCTATCCTTAAATGTGTTAAAGATCAACTTGATCATGGCCTTTAAGTATCTGCTTTGGGGAGAGATATGTCATATGCGATGGAAGGGGCCTCCTTAATTCAGCAGAGTAAGGACTAGTGAGGTGCCAGGAGCAGTCTGGATACTGCACAACATCAAACTACATATATGGTGTGTTGTTTTGAGTGAAGATAATCAAGTAGGAGGACAAAGTACTTGTGTACCTGATGGATCTTCTGTCACCTGAAGGTCGTAAATCAAGACTCGAGTATCTTTCAGGAAGTTATGTTTTAGCTCATAAAGAATGGCTTGATGTAGAAATTTTGCATGCATATGTCCTGTAGACATGCTGGAATACAAGTCTTGAAATACCCAATAGGAAAAAATGAGTCTTTCACAAGGAAAGGACACAGAATTTAGCTTCTAAATCCCTGTTCAGTTTTGTGTGAGGAGCACTTCCTCCTAAGTCTAAAGGAATAATCAGGAGAAGCCATGGGAATCTAAGCAAAAATCTGTGTAACTCATTTAGCTCCGTGCTATGAGTCCAACCAAAACAGTACAGCATCCTGTAAATGTTGCATTTCAAACAGCTGAATTTCTGCAAAAACATTGTCTTTATCTTTTGGACAAGTATGTGGGCTTTGTGACCCTGATAGGAGGATTTTTTATTTTTTGTGTAGCATAGGGAGATACAATTTATCTATTTAACACATGGCACTAATTAAGCAGAAAGGAAGTAGAAGATTTGCACTGGCATACCACTGTAGACATACCACTGTATGCCAACCATAATTTTTCTCAGTATGGTTCTTACCATTTTTTATTCAGGCCAAAAGCCAACCTTTTACAATAGGATTTTTGCCTGAGTAGGAGATGGGTTAATTATTTGGAAGTCTCTTCTAGTGAGGGAAAGGTTTCCACTGAGTTATTTTTTCCACCAGTCATGTGAATTTAAGACTCCATATCATCATTATCCTTGGGTTTCCAGAAAGCTCGTATTCTTCTTACAACACCAGACCTGCAACTGCAACTCTCCACTGACCCTTACATCTGTGCAGAGCTGAACATACAGCAACAGGGCTCCGTCTGCCCTCTGCCAGTTACAAGACTGGGTAGCTAGGACTCACCAGATGAAGCTGATTCATGTCTCTGTATGTAAAATTAATATCATACATAAAAACTAATGCTTAACATAAGATATATAATGTATAATGAAAAAGTAGGTGAGATATGGTGCTGTACAGCCATCCATACCAAAGGATTGAGACAAACACCCACATAGCCCTGTAAACACTCCAAGTTATTTGTGGTATCAGATGTGCTTTGAGATATACTTATGTTCTGAGTCACAAATTTGAGTTGTATTTTCTAGCTTTATGTGGCTGTGAGAAACAGGATGCTAATGTGGTGAGAGGAAAGGCAGGAGGAGAAAAGAGGACAGAGGTTGTTTCTAAAACTTGATATGAAGATTGGTGGCCTTTAGTCTGGAATAAAACTCCATTTATAGCCCAAAGAGGTACAGAGAAGGAAAAGCAGATCCCATGCAAAAAGTTTTAATAATTGGAGAAAAGTAAGATTCAGAACAAAGTCCCGTGTAAAGTGGCATGAAAACCCCACCACTGGTTGGTGCTGGGGAGCTCAGCTGCTTACCTTGGCTGCCATGGCTGATACACACCCAAACTCAAATCAATTCACTTTAATTTCCCACTGACACTCAGAGCAATACTGAGCATGGGATAGATGTTTCACCCGCCTCCCCTGCAGGGTTTGATATCGATTTATTTTTCCTGTTGTCTTTTTATTCATTTTTCTTAAACTGTAGAAGAAAAAGGCTCTCTGTAAATGCCCACTTTGCCCATTTTGGCAGGTTAGACATTCTTTCTTGCCTTTTTAAAGTTCTGAAATTCCTTACAACCCAGCATTTCATATGCAAACTTCTGGTTTCAGGGAAAAAGTCTTGCTCGTGAAACAGTTTTATTTCTGCCCAGTTCTAAGAGTATCTTGACACAGATTCACTTCCAGGGCTTGGGTCACCTATCAAAATCAACCCTTTCTGACCCATCTCTGTCCCTCTTTATACCTCTGTTCATCAGAAATATCATTCAGATGTGGCCTTCTCATAGGGAGTCTTGGTACCTTAGGTGTTTTAAACTTGCTTAGCCATAGCGTTTCATACCCACTTCATTTCAAACAGCACTAGGACCTGGACAAGAACAGAAAAACATAGCTTGTATATAGGGTGACTCCTGAAAGTCAGTAAATCTCCACTGTTTTTCCCTTCCCCACCTTTTTTGTCTAATTAGAATTAAGTTTTCTCTATATCCCGTGTGCATTTTATTGAAGAGAATTTATATCCCAACCAAGAGCTGGGCAAAAAGCATATCTGATGGAAGACAATGAAAGAGGGCTCTGCCATCAAACATAAAACTCAGTGTTGCGTGGCTTCTTCAGAAAATTTGAGCAATTAAAAATCACACCAAGCTGCTTTTTGATTATTCAACACAGCCCTTCTAGAGGAGCAGCATTGAGGTCTGCTGCATCACATAAAGAGGGTTGTGAGATGAAGGGATGCAGTTTTGTAAGTAAAAAGGTAGAGGGAGGAAGAGGCAGGAGCTGAGGCTTTTTTTTAATGGTGTGTGGGTTTAATATCCTGAATTTCCAGAATTTATTTTTCTTATTTTGTTGAGATGGCTGAACTACAGAGCAGTTAAATGAGAGTATCACTGCCTGGGACATTGCTGGGAGAAATGCATGAGCAGAATGACAGCTCACCCTTACCCCCTCTTTCCTTTTTTGCTTGAATGCCAATATATCTGCAAATGTCCAGAAGCAAATTCTTCCCTCCCCCCCATCTAGCAAAAGCTCATCAGGAGCTTGAGAGAGGCTTTGCCTCTGCCATCTGCAACATGAGTAAGAAGTCAAAGCCTCTGCAAGGCTGCCTCATGTTTCCGTTTTGTTTCCAGCCTGAAATCTGAATGCGTAATTAGCTGGAGCGATCGATGGAGTGAGAGGTGGGTAATGGGATTCTAGGAGGACATGACAGACAGGGAGGGCCTGACTGAGTCCCAGCTGAGCCCTGCATAGCTTTGGCATGGCTCAGGAAGCTCAGGCAGCACAGGCAGAGTGGCAGTTGAAGGATCAGACCTGGGGCAGAGCCAGAACAGACATTATTTGTAACACCCTGGTTGATTTATTGGACATGAGGGGTTGTAGCACCCATGCTCACCTCTCAGCAGCTGATGCTGGACAGGCACTGCGACACACAGAGGAGCTTCCACTGAGACCCAAGCTGCTGAAATCACAGCAAACAGCCAAAATCTCACAGGTGCAAAGGGTCTGGTAGGGCCCAGCCAAGTGCTCCCAGCTCCAAGTGGTGGCAGACAGCGGAACCTGTCAGCTCAGCCTTGTGCCTTGGCTGGTGAATCACCGACACACCTCCACTCCCAGCACTTGACCAAAATGTGCTGAAACTGCAGTTTCTTGGGGACTGTGCCGTGAGGGCAGAGCAGCACCAGCAGGACTGCAACACCCATGGCTCTTTTGGGTGCTATTACATATCAGTTAATGTCACATTCCCATCACTGCACCCCATACATACATGGTCTTTACCACCAGCTTCTTACATCTCAAGCATCTCATCTCCTGTTTGTGACCTGAAGACAGTTGTTTTCCCAAGCATCAGATTAAACTCCATCAATAACTACTCAGGGATTCTCTTAAAATATTTATAAGCTCTTAAATATTTAGCGGTATTTATTACGGCCTGTGAGACATTGTCTCTGTGACAATGCCACCTCCTAAGGTATGCCACATACTTTCTCTTACTTCCACCAACTATAAACAAATCCTGCCTTGAGAAATCCAGTCCTACAACCTCATTCAAGAAACAGAGGCCCATTTCTATTTAAAAGCTGTTTTCATTTACTAAGATGCTCGCACCTCCTGCATCATCTTCTCTGATACTTTTCCATAGCAATTGTGCAACGCTGAGAGTATCAGTTAGCTCAATGTTAAACACCAGCAGTGGCAGCCCATGTCTCTCATGTGACCTTGGGCAAGTGACTTTATCTGTCCTGGCTGGTGCAATGAGGGGGACTTACATCTCAGCTGTTCCTACCAGGCTGCTGTGGGCTTGTGTGAGGTACTGTAGTGAGGTGGGACACAAGTAGAAGCAGCTTGCAATTAGGCTGATCTTCGTGCATATGAGCAGCGGCCTCCCCAGAATAGATATCCTCATGCTTGCATGTTCTGGCCTTCAAAATGCCTTCCAGCAGCAAGGCAGGGGGCTACAAGAGGTCCCCAAGCTGAAGCAGAAGGCACAGGCATGCAGCTAAGGTCAAGACCATGTCCCACCACTTGTGGCCAGGAGGGCAAGAGGCAAGCAGAAGCAGTCCAGCTGTGTTGAATGTGCAGCAAAAGTAACCTGAACCTTAACCCTAAGCCTAGGTTAAGCCTAACCTTAACCCTAACCTCCACCTGGGAGCAGGGAGCCAAAAGCAGCTATAGAAAGACCTGACAGAAAAATTTTCCTGTCTGTTTCTAAGACAGAAAAATCAGCCTAAGATGGCAAGAACATCAAGGCTCCTCTGGATTTTGAGATGAGCATGCCTTCTCTGGTTTTTATGACCCATGAATTCAAGCTTTTCTGTGGTGCTATAAGTGCCCATCCAAGCAGGGATAGATTTTCGGGGTGCCTGGTGTGAAGAAAGCCGGGCAAAGTCAGTAGTGCCCGTCACAGCCCTGAAAACAAACCAGGGCCAGGGCACAACCATAGTCTCCCACAGAGCACTTTTGCTTGCATGTGTTGATAATGTGCAGTCATGGCTGGAGAAGATAAACCTAGGTCAGGAGCACTTTTTTCTTTTTTTTCTCTCCCTTTCCATCAACTGATTTCCTTCAGTCAGCCTGAGCTGCTGGATGTAGCTTGGTCACACCAGCAAAAAACTGCTAAATCCACATTCTGGGAACAGAGAAATCTGGAGTCTTTAGGAATACATATTTTCAAGAGCCACTATAGGGCTTGCCCCACAGGAGGAGAACTGGGATAAGTCTGTTTTGGAGCTGAAGTAGGAGGCAAATGCAGAAGAACTGCCCACAGGATGGGTGGAGCGCCCATCTCTGAGCCAGACAAAGAAGGACTTGCTCAGTGACAGCTCAACAAAGGTTTCTACTTTCATTGAAAATCCAACAGCCTCTAATTGAGCTTAAGCCATCCCTGAGGAAATCACATTTTGCTAGGGCTTATTGGCAGGAGAAGTAAGAAAATCCAGTTTTCCCAGAGAAATCTCGCAAGCTGGGCTAGGGATGCCGAAAGGCATAGCTTTGCTTCTGGTGCCTTTGCTCTGTGCAAAGGCGTTGTTGATTCTTCTTCTGGGGAAATGGGGTCTCGGGAATAGATCTATGAAGGAGAGGGTTTTGCTGAGCCACGCAGCCCTGCGAGTCACAGCAGCAGGGACGGGAACATGACCACCATGAGGCTGAAGTCCTACCTTGGCTGCCTTCACCACTCCGTGCAATCACCAGCATCACCCTGGTCTTTCTGCATTTCTGTAGATGGGATGTTTTCTGCCTGCACAGTCCTGGTTCAGCTAGTGCAGTTCCCTGCCAGGATCAGCACCTTTGGATGCTTTACCAGCAAAGACAAACCATGGGTCAAACTCACATCACAGGGATCAGCTCCATGTAGAAGCAACCCAAGACCAGCAAAGAGCCACTGGGCAAATGCTCCCTATCTCTATTCCACTGGGAATGAGGGACTGTAAATCTGCCACTCCTGGTAAGGTTATGATCCTGCCATGCATCAGCCTGAAGGTGCAGCACGACATGCGCCGCGGTGTACAAAGCACTGTCTTTGATGTGCTACAATGGCTTGGAAATGAAAACAAACAGAGTGCTTGCATGGGGAAATTAGGGCAGTGGAAAACAAGCGTGGAAGGCTTTTTTTATTATTATTTATTTATTTTTATTTTATTTTTCCCTTCCATTAAAAAAAAAAAAGGCACTGGGTGACACTGATTTCCCAGCTGGTGGCTGGCTGAGATGGACCTCTCCAGGGAAGAACACTGAGGTGCCTGTCCTACTTCAGATGTGCCACCCACATCCTGGTGGAAGGGAAATACAAAATCAGGCAGGATAATGAAAATATTCACTGGGGGCCTTTTGCTGCTACCCTTGTCCTGTTTGACTCTATCCATGGGCCCAGAGCAATAAAAATCATTTCCAAACAGAGCAGTCAGGACTATTTGGAACACCCTCCCCTTTGCTTGCCAAACAGTTTATTTTTGCTCCTGATATTTAGATTCTTATCAAAGCTGAGATACAGCCACAGAATACCAGCTCCAGGCCAGATTTGCGTCTCAAGTTCATGTTGCTTTACTGTGGGTGGCACGTTTACATCACTTTACACCAGCTGGAGAGCTGTTGGCCTTGAAAACCCTATAGGAGAGACAAATTTCAGCTGAAATCACTGCAACTGCTTTCTGCCCAGTTTTCCTATCTGCAATGGCGCTTAGTCCTCTAGTTTGTAGTTAAATAAACCCCAGTGCTCAGAGGGACATTTACACCTAGGGCTGGCAAATGCACCTTTTGGCACATTTCTCTCTAAAAGTCCAAGGAAAGTACTACACTGGAAGAGGAAAACTTACTCCCCTCCACCATGCTACAGTAAGCATGCTGCACTCCTTGCTGACTTATGGAATGGCCAGCTAATGCACCAGCCACAGAACGGTTCACTTCAATACCATGCACACAGACACTCATCTTACCTGGAAAAGCTTAATCCCTCTCTGAGGGCTTCTAAGCAAGGTGCTTCCATGCTGTCTTGTAGCAGGGAGCTCAAAAAATATCCTTCTTCAAATGAGGTCTTCTTCATCCATTTTTATCTGCTAAGAATTGTTTTGACCAGGATGCTTCCCTTTACCTCTCCAGCTGAACACCTCAAAGATGCCCAGGCAGCAGATCTGGGTGTCAAATACCACGTGGAAGGTGGTCCACTTTGTCAGAACTTAGATGCCCATCCTTCAGGTGAGACCCAGCAAGGGGCTGAGCATGTTCCTCCTCTCCTTGCAATACCAGGATGGAAATCCCTGGGCAATAAATTATATCACTTTTCCTTAGAAGTGCTGAGAGTGACAGCACTGTGCTTATCACCTGCCTGACAGAAAAGTAGATTCAGTCCCTACCTGAGAGAGATGGGGGCAGCTTCAACTCAAGAAGCAGCTGCCCATAATTGTCCTCATGTTGCTCACCTGATAGGTATTGTCCCCTCCCACCTCCTGCACCAGAGCAGTGTGGGATTCTCCAGGGGACAAATGCACCTTGGCTTGGATTACTTTGCCAGACTCTTCCTCAGATGCTTCTTCTCAAGCTCTGGGGCCTGGAAAGTTTCTTCCTGGGCTCTTTTGTGCCTTCTCACATGCACCACCCCCTGCAGAACTCCAGTTGTGAAAAAAGAGGGAAAAATAAAATGCTTTCAATTTAAATTTCAACTTCAATGATGTAAAATAAGCTTCACCTGGAAACCCAGATCACCTGCAACCAGCCAGGTTCCCTGCCCAAGCCCTTCTTTGTTGGGCCTCCAGTGAATGCTTTGCTATTTTTAGATCAGCTCACTGTGTCTCAGACTTCAACCTTTTTTGTGGTTTGGGGTTGGTTTTTTTTTTTTTTTGTTTCTTTTAAACATTTTCTCTCACTTTTTCTGCCATGAAGCCATGAGTGGTCAACATATGGTGATAGCATGAGTCCTGTTAGTCATCACTCAGGTGGCTCTCAAAGTTGGATGCTGGTGGGGAGCCTGGGTGGGCTGAGACGCTGGAGGGTTAGATGCTGTAGTGTCAGTTCTCCAGGGCCTTTCATAGCATCTGCTTCCACAAGGAGTTTTGAGATATTTGGTGGCCAGTACTTTTTTCAGCTTATGAAAAGCTATTAAAAGAAATGCGCATCAATGACTGGAGCCATTTAGCATGGAAGTCCCTTCCAAATTTGTTACTTCTACAGTGCCTTAGTGCAGGTATGGACTGACAGGGTGGTGGGGAGGAAATGCGTAACAGATCAATTAGCTCGGAGATGAAAATCATTAAGTATTAGGGGCTTAATGGGATTCTTCTACCAACCAAAAGTCTCCTGGGAATCTGACTGACATCATCTATGAGGCACTGAGCTTGAGGCAGGACATGCTGTTTGGGTCAGTAGGACACACTGGTATCTCCCCAGGCTTACCTTGAGCAGGGTCAACCCTGTGATGAAGAACAACTCTCTCCCCCTTCTCTGGATTCTTCCCAGAAGAAAAAACTTCCCTGAAGAGTGGTCAGGGCCTGTTCTTCTGGTAGAAATGTTGTCTTGTCCCTCCAAGAACTCCAGAATGCCAATATTTTCCCCAGCTCTGACTGAGGTGCAGCTATAGGTGAGTTGTGGGTAAAGACACTGGTTGGGGCAGAAAAAGTAGCCCTGGAGTAGGGAGAGCTAGGCTCTGAAATGAGTACATCTCTGATTAATACATTCTTGATTTGGCATTCAGAGTTATATATATATGATTTGGGATTTTTTATATATATATGTACACACCCCCCACTTAATTAGGCTGAGAGTAACTGCTGGCTCCTTGCCCAAGTTGGGCTCGGGGTAGGAAGTAACATTTAGGTCCTGCAAGTGCTGCTAGCTCGAGAATAAAACAAAGTGTGCTGGCGTATCTGGGTCACTCTCCCCTGCAGGAGAAGGTATTTTAGACAGCGGGAAAGCGCTTGCCTTGCCCTTGGCACATGTGGCCACATCCCACCTCCCATCCAAGGATGCTGAAAGCCAAATTGCTCAAAATGAAAATGAGACGTCAGGGAAATGGTTTTGCCTTCTCCATCACTCATGGCTGTGCACCCTCCTCTGCCCTGGTTCTCAAAGAGTGATTTAGACTGCAAAACTTCCTTGCCTCACTGCTACTTTTTGTGTGTTTTTAGAGAGCTGGTGCAGAGCATGAGCAGGCTGCAGGCTCCCCCCTGGAGAGAAGAGCATAACTCAGAGCTGGCTGGTGGCATTCCTCTGTAAAATAAAAATATAAGTAAAAAGAAGGAACTCTCAGCGGTGTAGCTGAACCAGGTAGAAAAGCAAAGCAAACACAATTTAAAATTACACCTTGAAAAATTGAACGTGAGGCATATTTGATTTCATTAACATCAGTTTAGGTGATGGAGCAGTGCCAGAGCAGCCAAAAAATTGTGATTATATACACTTACTGAGAAACACCAAAGGGAAACATCTTTTAAATCAGTACTTATTTCCTATTTGGGAAGCAGGATGATATTTTTTCATTCAGTCTGGACAAAATCATCACTTACCATTTCTGTAGTCCTGGACCGTACCCTCTGACTGGTTTTCCCTGCTGTTATCTTGCAGGAAAGTGGTAGTGCCAGAAATATTTGAAATGCAGTTGCAGGGGAGATGGAGCAGCAGGGAGGTGTCACCAGTGCTTGGGAAAGGTCTGAGTGTCACCTCTGTCCACTCCCCAACATAGCAAGGCTAAGGTCAACCACCAGCTGCCTCAGAGGAGCTGTGCTGGGAGGCATGGAGCTGGGAGCTGTGGCTGGAAGGTCTCAACTACACAAACATACTGCCAGTGGGCTAATGCACATCTTGGCTAGGTCCACCACTGGTAGTTTATTTATGTCAACGATGTTTAAAAGCCATGCGGGCTGTCTGGAGCATTAAGGACAACTTACACTGGAAAAGAAACAAGCTTTTCTCTTCTAACGCAACATCTTTGCATTGATGTTGCAGGCTATAAAGTGCTCTTAGAAAATGAAAACACCTGAGGGTGTTTTCTGAGGTGCAGTGCAGTTTCTGGATATCATAGGCAAGAAATGGTCCATGAAAGGGCTGGGACAGAAGGCTGAGCTCAATGACAACAAATTGGTCAGAAATGCAACAAATCAATAAAGCAGCACACTGAGACTCCTGAGACTGATGGCTTTTCAGACCAAAATCTACTGTTTCCCAGGCAAAAATCTTTGCACAAGCCAGGAGGTGGGAGGTGGGAGGCGAGGGGGGAAGGTCAGGAGCTGCATACACTGCTGAGTGTAAGGAATACAGATGATAAGAGGAATACATAACTACTGCAGTGTGTTTGGCATTAGCCATGTCTGCAGGGAGACCACAAACCTGATCCCCACAAGCAGCATCTTTTGCATGAAAGACACAAAAAGAATAGTACAACAAGGTGTTTTTTGAGAACGTGGACCTAGGGATTTGGAGGAAGCACCACACTATCAGAGCAGCCACAGCAGTTCAAAGCTATGACGCAGCAAACCTGGTGTCCCATTTCCAGAAACCCAGAAGAATGACCACTGCCGTGCTTGGGTGTGGAGCTCCTCAGCTTAGCCTCATGCCACGCACTGCCCTGCTTTCTTCATGTTGGAAGGCCCAAGGACAGCAGAAGACCTGAGGGCAGAAGAAGTCCCAAGGATGGCAGGAGACCCAAGGACATCAGAAGAGTCACCCTCTTTGCCCTTTCTGTGCCAGCCATGACTTCCATTCTGCCTCCCTGCCCTTGCTGCCCAACTTCTACCTGCTCCTCACGTGGAGCCACATTGCTAATGATCCGTCGTTTCAAGGTGCCAAGACCCCAACCTTCTGCACATGCCAGGAGCACATGCCATGGCAGGAGGCATTGCAACTGCAGCCTGGGGTGGGGAATGAACCACCAACATTCCTGGGGTCTCTTACAAGACCGAAAGCCATTTTATTTTGCCTTGTACAGAGGATATGACTCAAGGCTTGATGAGCTGACACATTCTGACAGGCTTGGCTGTGGCTGCTTGTTGCGCTCTCCATTTAGCCACTGAAGACTATGTCAGTTTAAGAAGAATCAATCTGTAGAAAAAGTAAATGAAGATATAAACACAGCCTCATGGTTGCAGTGTGGAAGCCCCTAGGTGCTGCAAACTAATGCTGCAGTCTTATGGCTGAAGCCATGGCTGGCTGAAGCCTTCCCCAGATTCTCTGCCCCAACAGTGAGGGTGGCTCTGCCACAGTACCAGCCCTGCTAGCAGCATAGCTCCTCTCCAAATGGGATTTGAGATGGCCTTTAAGAAAACACAATCTTTTTAAAGGCTTTTGCTTTGAAGTGGATGGCTGTGAAGGTCTGGCTTAGATTACAGTTGCATGAACAAACAAGACAGCAGAGCCGCAAGTGAGCTGGTACAGTTACTCAGCGCATGTAGTCCTGCAAGCAAATAGATGTGCTCTGCCCCAAAAGCAAATGAGAATGGACCAGTTTTGGACGTGAAGAGATGCTCTGCAAGTTATAGGCAAGGCAGGACCAGAAGGCAGGTCTTCCCATCCTGACTCAGACCTCTGTTTGCCACGCAATACTACTGCTTTATAGCCTGCACATTTATCCAAATACTTCCCTTGCAGAGATTTAATAGTCAGGTTTTTTTGTTTTGTTTTTGTCAATGCATATTTAAGTTCTGTTTGGTATTTTTGATGTAGACATCAAGCTCTTGAAAATGTGGATCCCAACTTTTATATATATGCTTCGGAGAGCAACATTGTTTTCACAAGTTTCTCTAAATAACTTTGTGCAGGTTAAAAACTGAATGAGCAATTTTGATGGCAATGCTGAGAGCACCAACGTCCACCTCCTCCCAGCAGCACACCCCTCTGAGCACTGCGAGGCCAGTGACACATCAGCATCCCATAGGATCTGTCTCGCTGAAGCTGTTTGCCTTGCTGTAGAAACAGGCAAATACTTTTTCCACCTACAGTCCCAAGACTTACACAGTTTTGCTTGGGTTTCCAGTCCTTTACATACATATGTAAGAAAGGATCTGTTTTCTGCAGCAAAAGATGTTTTATGAAGGCAGGCAGTGGTGGTGGAGATTGGCGTGAACTCCTGAGAGCTGGAGCTGAGATGATGTGCCACCCGCATGGATTACATGCCCTGAAGATCCATGCTTGGTGCTGGGGTGTTTAAATACAGGCCTTGAGAAACTGGCAGTCAGGCAAAATCGCTGGCTTTTGACACCAAAATTCAAGGCAAATTAGTACCATCAGTCACCCTTGAGACTGTGGAGTTATGTGTAAGGAGTTCAGCTTGTCTAAAGAGGGAACTTTTATAAAGGTGCCATACAAGGCATGGAGATCAGTGTTTTTCATCTTCTTTAGACAAGCAAAATCAAGTCTGGGCAAAGCAGGGATAATGAGATGATGTGTTCATTTTAAACACAGCGGCATCTTTTTTGTTAGGGAATTTCCTTTTTATTTTGATTTGCATTTTAAATTGCATTACAATATAAAGGTAAATGGTGGTCCCCTGATATTGGCTTCTCTGCGCATCCAAAACCACAGTTCTGGGATACAGCATGCATCAGGAGGATCCACTTTGGCTTTTCCAAGATCATTCCTGGATTTTGCCCCTGCATGGTGGCAGCTGGCTACAAGCATTCCAGTTGTCTTCTTGCATGTGCTTTCAAGGTGTTCAGGGTAGCCTTCCTGTGAACCTCCTCTGCTTGTAGGCTCATCCAAAACCAATTCTTCTTCACTCCTTTTAATTCCTTTTCCAACATCATAGCTCAATTCTTTACATTTTTTTGGGAGGTTTTTTGCTGTAAATGTCTCTCAATGATGTTTTCTGTAACTTATGCCTTTTTTTTTTAATCTAGAAGAGGTCCCAGAACATGATTTGTGTGAAAGATGCCAGAAAAAGCAGAATCAGGGAAAAAATGGCTTTTTTTATTCTCTCCCTCTTGATTGATTAACCTTGAAGGCACAGATGAAAAAGCCAGTAACATTAATAAAGGGGAGCACAGAGCATTGGAAAGGGAGAAGTGCTGCTGGTATGACAGGATTCTTCATTTTAAAATGCAGAATGGAGGAGAAAGAGGATTTTTTTTTACATTTGGCTTTCTGGGCATGTGGTTACTGAGGACTGCCATGGTGGGCTGCAAAGGGAATCCCAGCACCCATGGAGTTTTATGCTTTGATTTATGGCGCTGGTTCAAATCCCCTCATGCATGCAAAAAAAAAAAAAGAAAAAGAAATCCCAAGAATATTGTGTTTTTCTGTGTATGCTCCCCCATAGGGTGCTTTTCCAGGTACCACTTGAAGCACCGATAATCATAGTCACGCACAGGGTTGGGTTTGGTCCCCTCACTGCACCAGCGAAACCCGCTAACAGATACAGGTGCTCCCACACAGGTCTCAGCAGATAAATAACCAGCAAAGATGAAAAAATATGGTTCAAACCAAACTGCTGGAGTTAATCCCTTCAAGCTTAGGATTTTGAGGGCAGGGAGGAAAACTTTCAGTACGTCTAATTCAGGCAATTGGATTTTACTCCCTGCACTGATCAAATGCTACAAGCCTGTATTTCTCTCTCTTGGGGTTGGCACTCCCAGGGCACAAAAGCTGGGAAGGAAGCCAGGGAAAGGACTTCAGGTGGGTCTGAGGAAGAGGTTTTATCGAGGCTGGCAAATCCACAGGCTGTCACTGGGGCCTGGGGCTGCTCAACATGCTGGGAAAGGCAGGGAAGTCCACAGCAATTATAGTTCCTTTGTTGACTTTTAACTGGCCCAATAGCTGAAAAATAGTCACAGCAGAAATTTCAAAATTTGGAGGAAATAAAATTATTTCACCCAAGCAGTTCCCCAGCACCATCTCTACCTCCGTGCCCTGCTAGACCCTCTCGCCTCCCTCAGCATGCAAAGGCTCCTCATCCATTCCAAGCTGTTGCAGGAGAGCTCTAATATAAAGCTGAATTTTCGCCCTGAGCATGCCCAGGAGTGAGGGCATGGGAGCTGAAGAGGTGCATTGCTGGGGGAACAGTAATTTCCTAAACAGCACAACCACATTCAGACGACCATTCACAATCAGAAAGTATTATTTGGTCAGGAAACATGCAGGAAAAAACATGCACAGTGAGGTACCTATGGAAAAGTCCCTTTCCCCACATCTGGGCCTACCAAGATGTGCTCTCATCTGCCTGTTGTGCTGAGCTTTGGGCCAGGGCTCAGCCACAACTCCCACATGCTCCAACCCAACTGGTGGTATCCTCATGGCGCTGCTCTTCCCTCCTTTTTTCCTATTTCTCTTTGGGAAAGTTTCTTTTGGAGGGGAAATGCGATCATGGCTGTTTTGGCAAAGATGGGATTGTAGGGTGGGTTCCCTGCCCCAACATCTGATGCCAGATTGAACAGCAGGGACATCTCTTCAGATGGCAGGAGCTAGCTTTGGTGCTTATTTCCAAGTAATAATGCAACTATACTGCAAGCGCAATGTGCCTGGGGAACAAGGCAGTTGCAATACACCTAGAGGGAGAGTTTAGGTAAGGGAAGTGGGTTATACAGCTGCAAAAGCTTGGGGGTAGGTGTTATTGCTGCTGTGACATGAAAAGATAGGACTTTCCATCTCCAGCAGCGTCAAACCCTCTTTGCTTCCCTAAGAGTGTCTTCAGAGAAGCATTGGGGTACAAATGTACACGCTCTGAGGCAGCGGAGGGATGTTGGATGTGGGAAGAGGCACCCATGGGAGTTTAGCAACTCTTCACCAGCATTTTTATCCTGTCTTTTGGAAATGCCAGCTTAAGGCTGTGCATCAGGCTGAAGCGTCTCTGGTAAGTCTCTTGGTGTGGTGTGACACAGGGAGGGGGTGGTGTCAGAGCTGTGCGGCTGTTGAGAGACTAGCCAAGGTGCAGGTGATGGGTGCCACAGAAAGGGGACCTGGGGAGAGCCCAGAGATGACACAGCTGACACTAAATTGCATGTGTTGGTGGGGGGAGCAGCAACAATTTGAGGGAAAAAGGGCTGAAGGCGAAGGAGTCCAGTGCATTGGGGGATAAAAGCATCACAGTGAAGAGTGGTGACGAACATAGGTGCAACCCTATGAGACATTGACATAGAGGTTTCTAGAAGAGGAGGACATAATTGCCATTGCCCAAAGCCCAGGGCAGCCCTACCTGCAGGCAGAGAGGAAGCAGAATGAGTGGCTGCATCAGGACCAACCCAAGGAAAGAAGGGGAAAACAGTGGGGGAAAAAGTGCCCAAAAGCAAGTGAGACCTTGGGCACTGGCTGGCAGCTGTGGCAGGGACCATGCTGTGACCGACAGTGCAATTGCTGTCGTAGTGGAGCTGCTGTTCTCCAACAAGACAGCTCCATCTGTCTGTTCAAGACCACACAGGGTAGACCCCAGGAGCCCATACGCAGAGCATTTGAGCCCCCACCTCCCAGTGCATGCAGGAAAGGCTTCTCCCTGTCCCACTGGGATGATATGCTTTCAGACCAATATTTCCTCTCTTCTACCAAGGCTTCATATAGCAGCAGCTGTTCCCAGCAGCTACTTTCTGTGAGTTGGATCAAGCAAGGAGTGAGCAGAGTCTGAGCAAGCAGGGAGAAAGCAGGGTTAGAGCTAGAGATGGGGAGCTCACCAGCAGCATCCCAGCACTTTCCAGTGGAAAGGAGCAGATGCAAACAAACATCTTGGTTCTGTTGTGGTGCTCTTTGGTGAATCCTTCAGTATTTCCAGAACAGTGGCACGTGAGGTGCTGGTCTTGTGAGGATGGCAGGTATCCATCTGTGCTAAACACCTGTGGATAAAGCCCTGTGTGAGATGGCAATTCTTATATAGACTGTCAACCAACATCACATCTTAAAATCAGACTCACAGAATGGTTTGGGTTGGGAGTAACCTTCAAGGATCAGTTAGCCCAACTCTCCTGCCATGGACAGGGACAACTTTCATCAGGTTCCTCAAAGCTCCATCCAGCCTGAACTTAACGCTTCCAGGGATGGGCCATCCACAGCTTCTCTGGGCAACCTGTTCCAGTGTCCTACCACCCACATTGTAAAAAAATTTGTTCCTTGTACCTACCCTAGATCTGCCCTCTTGTACTTTAAAACTGTTGCCCCTTGTCCTGTCACTACAGGTCCTGATAAAAAAAAATCTCCATTTTTCTTAGAAGCCAACTCTATGTATTGAAAGGTCACAAGAAGGTCTCAAAGAGCTTTCTCTTCTTCAGGCTGAACAACCCTATCTGTCTCAACCTTTCTCCAGTTCTCAACCTCTCTGACTATTCCCATGGCCTCTTTGGGACCTGCTCTAACCGGTCAATGTCTGTCTGCCTTATACTGGGGTGCCCAGAGCTGACCACAGTACTCCAGGCAGGGTCTCAAGAGGGAGGAGTAGAAGGGGAGTATCTCCTTACTGGACCTGCTGGCCACAGTGCTGGTGATGCCCCCAGGACACAATTGGCTTTCTAGGAAGCAAGCACACACTGCCGGCTCATGTTCAATTTGTCACCCACCAGTATCCCTTTCTCAGCAGGGCTGCTCTCCATCCATCCATCCCCCAGTCTGTAATGATTTCCTCCTGCAGGGGGTTGCAGCCAGACACTGACATATGAGCCAGTAAGTTTTCTGCTCACAAAACAACAGGGGTGTCCTTGTACCCTAGTGGTGGCAAAGGCAGTGGGTTTTGTTATTATTCTGCTGGGTTTTTTTAAATTTTGCTCATATCTTTGTGGTCCTTGTCAAAGTGATGGTTGAAGTTAGGAGATGCTTTCCAGCTGATAGGAAAGCTTTTGGCTGATAGCAAATTGTAGCAGGTAAGGAAGGGAGAAGTTATGAGGAGAGAGAGGATGAACATACTTTATGGGCAAAGAAAAATAGAAAGGAAAGTGAATGAACCAGTTTCATGTCTCACCTTGTGAGCTCAGTTTCTCCAGAGCTACTGTAAGAGCATGGTTCTGCAGAGCAGCTCTTGTCAGTGGTGCAGGCTCTCAGCTGTCCCTCTGATGTCCTGGCAAGCTGGTTGAAGGTGGTTTTGAGTCTGAATATGATTGAGCTTTTGCTAAAGACCTGCCTTGTTCCACCAAATCCTCCTTCATGCAAGGTTTGAGGGTCCCCAGGACGGTCCATGCACAGCATCACCAAAGATAGCACTGAATGAGATGGATAGTAAAAATGAAGCCAGCCCTTCCCTTGGTTGCCTTCCCCACCCAATACAGCCAGAATAAGCTGCTTCATGGGAATTGGCCAAAGCCAGTAGGCAGCAGTGGGGCATTATGGGACTCAGTGTATCCAGCTGAATCCTCCTGCACCCTTTTCCTTGTCTTTCTCCTTCAGAGCGAGCTCGGGATTATCTGCACAAGACTGGACGCTTCATCGTCATTGGTGGCATTGTCTCACCCGTGCACGACTCCTATGGGAAAACGGTGGGTTGTCCCCATTTTCGCTTTCTGCTGCCTACATACTATGGCATCTTTGAAGCCAGGCGCAAGCACTGGGCAGCACTGCATGTGCCTGTCCTTTCATGGACCTCCTCTGCCCTGGGTAGCTCTGGACCATGGGAAAGTCTCCAAGGGGAGAGAGATGATGAAAACACTCACTCTTTAGAAGCTGCAGCAAGACCCTATAACTAGCCAAAGTATTAGACAGCAAAGAGAAATGTTCTCTCCCAAAATGCTGGTGGTCGTCTTGTTGGGTTGTTTTGGGGTGTGGGTTTTTTTGTCATTTTTGTTTTTCTGAATGATTTCCAAGCAACAATGCAAAGAGGGGCTTTTAAAAGCACTTTCTGGGGCAGGGAAAATTCAAATTAGGAGAGTAAGAGTTTTCTCCTCTCCTGAAAGCTGTAGAAATTTCACCAAGAAACCACCATCCCCATTCTGGCACCACTGCAATGCAGGGCTGAGAATAGTGGTGCTGAGAAAATATCACTAAGTGCATAACCAGGGCTTAAGCAAGTCAGGGGCTCCTCCGCTTCAGCATACAGGAACTTGAATAAATTTTTGTGAGCAGGAAAGAGTCCTTCTGGCCTGTCTCATCTGAATGAGCCCAATGCTCTGCCCCGGGAAGGTTTGCAAGCCAAGGCTGGCCAGGGCACGATGCTTGCTTCTCATAACTGTTCCTCCATCCCCTTCTCTTGCAGGGCCTGGTTTCAAGCCGGCATCGCCTGACCATGTGCCAATTGGCTGTCCAGTCCTCTGACTGGATCAGGTGAGTTGCAGAGCCCGCACCTGCAGCAGCACCAACAGCCCCTGCCTCTGCCCTGGCACTGTGATGGTAAAGTCCTGCATGGAAAGTGGAAATGCCACCAGCTGCTAGACCTCCAGGATGGACTTTCTCTCCCAGCCAAAGCTTAACTAAAAACTGGAGGTCTTCCTCTCCTAGTCCATCAGAGAACCAATAAGAAGTGTTACACCATCCTTCAAGGGAGCCCTTTGACTTCAGGGGATCTTGCAACACCTCACATTCCTCATTGAATCTGTGGTGTCTGGGTATGCTCAAAGTTACCCAGCCCACCCCAGCCTTGTGCTGTGGCACCTCCCCTTTCTATACCTGTAACACCAGTCCACAGCCTCTTTCCTGCCCAGCACTGCCAAGCGGCATGTGGTAGCTGAGGTGGGATCAGAAACATCTTTGGGCTGTCCTCAGAAAACAGGGTTGTAACACATGTAGTTACATCCAAGCCAATGAAAGCTGTTTATTTGGGTACAGAGAGTGGATAGATGTCCAAGTACATATTCAAGTCCCCAAAGCTATTTGGGAGAACTGAACTGGAGAGCTAAAGGAAGGACATGGTCTATGGTCCAGGTGCTGGGCGAGTGATGTGGCTGCTCATGGCACTGCTTGGCTGGCCCGGTGGGGAGAAGGCAGCATGGTCAGGAGGTCAGGCAGTGACATCAGCCAACCGTGTTGCCTTGCTGTGCTCCGCACAGGGTGGACCCCTGGGAGTGCTACCAGGACACCTGGCAGACCACCTGCAGCGTGCTGGAGCACCACCGCGACCTGATGAAGGTGAGGCCACCCTTGTGCCTGGGGTGAGGCTATGGGGAAAGTGCAGGAGTGGGGGTGCTCTTGCACCAGCATATGGACATCAACAACTGAAATACGACTGAGGCGAGCAGACAGATGACAGGCAGGAGCATGCCTGAAATCCTGACCCGCAAGAGGTGTGAGATATCTTGTCAGAGCCACTCTGAGTTGCTAGCACTGATGGCAAAAGCAAATTGAGCCCTCCAGCTGGAGGGCCCATGCACACCAGGAGGGGAGTGCAGTGAAGGCAAGGATGGGCATAAGCCAAATCATTAATGCTGAATGCTTGCTGTACCCTGAGGGGAGGAGAAGTAGATGAGCACCCCCACTCACCAGTGTTGTGGTTTAAGCATGATCAGCAATTAAGTACTTAATTGCTGCCTGCTTACTCTTTCCCCATCCCCAGTGGGATGAGGAGGAGAATCAGAAGAAAGTTTAAAACCCGTGGATTGAGATAAATACAGTTTAGCAATTGAAATAAAAGCAAAACATAATAATTAATAATGATAAAAGGAAATAAAGAGAGAGGGAGGGAGAGGAAGGAATAAACCCTGCCTCCATTACCCCAAAAAAACCCCAAGTGATGCACAGTACAATCGCTCACCACATACTGACTGATACCCAGCCTGACCCGAGCAGTGATCTGGGCCTTCCGGGTAACTCCCCCTAGTTTACATAGTGGGCATGACATGCTGTGGTATGGAATACCCCTTTGGCTAGTCTGGGTCAGGTGTCCTGCCTCTGCTTCCTCCTGGCTTCATGTGCCCCTCATCACTTGCAGAGCATGAGAGGCTGAAAGTCCTTGATAAGGGTAAGTGCTACTGAGCAACAACTAAAACATCGGTGTGTTACCAGCATTGTTCTCAGACTAAATCCAAAACACAGCACTGCACCAGCTACTAGGAAGAAAATTAACTCTATCCCAGCTGGAGCCAGGACAGCCAGCTAAGATGAAACTGATATATGAACCTGACAGAGTGACTCAGCAGGAAAATCCAGCATCTGAGAAGTCCTTGGAGAGCACAAAACCCAGGAGAAAAAGTCCCTCCAAAGCCCAGGCAGGTCTGAGAGCCAAGGAGGAAGATGATTGCCCTTGGGTGACCGCAAGGAGTGGGGAGCAGGACTGCTGCCAACACTTGGATACAGTGAGCAAATCAAGGACAGGAAATGGATAAGACAGCATCATACAAACTCATGAGCAGCCCAGATAGGAGGCATACAGGCAGCATTAACCAGCCTGGCAGGATGTCTGGTGCATCCAGGGACTCTGGTGTCAAAGCCAGGGAGACTCTGGAGATGCCTTCCTTGTCCTGCAAGAACTGATGAAGGAAAAGATGTCATGTTTGCTCCCAGGGTAATGTGTAAACTTCCGGCTTTGCACCACCAATTCATCAGACACTGTATTTTTATTTATTCATTAGCAGTTATGAGCACCTCCATGTGACGGGGCCAATGCCAGCTGCAGGCTGCATGGCTGCAGCTTTGCCAGCCTCATGGGTGCACATAAAAAGTTAATCCCACCGTACCCAGCCTTAATCACAAGTCATTATTCACAGGATCCTGCTAGCCCTAGCTCTATCTGGTGAGGTTGGATGGGGCTGGGGATCCCAAAGTGAGGTTGGAGTTACAAGTCACTGAAGATAACTTCAACTTGAGTTGCAGAGGCTCAATACAGAGTCATAAAGGTTTTCGGAGGCAGCTGGGGTGAAGGCACAGTTCCAGTTATATCTTTCCTTTGTTGCAGAGAGTGACTGGCTGCATCCTCTCCAATGTCAACACACCCTCCATCACCCCTGTGATTGGCCAGCCCCAGAATGAGTCCTCACAGACCATCTACCAGAACAACAACAACGTCTCCAGCAAGCCCACTGCAGGTAGGTGGCAGCAGGGTAGGGAAGAGGGGGATGAACATCCATTCCTCACCTCCCAGCCAGGGCTGCCAAGCATTGGGAACAGGGCTTCATCATCCTATTTTTGTATCAGATCACTCATCAGTCTCCAAGCCCAGGTTTGGGTGAGGACATGATGGAGGAGTTAGCATCCAGTTCAGCAAGGGGAGCCGAGAATAACTTAAAATAGCTGTGAAATCTCACTGGCCTTCAGCTGGATGATGTCCACATGGTGAAATCTGCTAAGAGAAAAGCTACCTGGTACCCACAGACCGCATGCAAGGGATGAACTGGCAGGAAAAGTGGTATGGCTGGATCCCCCAAGAGCTGGTGTGATGCAGGACACAGAGGTATTAGCTGGGGATAAGAGGGGCATTACTTAAATCCCATAAAAATTAACATCTTGTGATCTTTTTAGTGATTTTAGCTATCCAACTTGTCCCTTCAAAGCACAGTGTAGCACACTCAGGAATTAAGGCTGTGGCATTGCTCTGTTTGCTTTGGAGGTGATGGGGAGGTGGTGGGGAGATGCTGAGAGCAGTTCCTGCACTCAGGCACAGGAGTATCTTGCAGGACTAGGGTGGCCAAAGCACTTGCATGAGTTGGTCACACAGTTTCTGATTAATTTGCCTTCTTCACTTTTAGCAAAGATCCTTGGGAAGGTGGGAGAAAGCCTGAGCCGGATTTGCTGTGTTCGCCCACCTATGGAGCGCTTCACTTTTGTGGGTAAGTAAATGAAAGGTCCAGCATCATCTTTGCTTTCACTCCAGCCCCCAGCCTTTCTCCCAGCCCCATCTTCTAGGCTAAGCACCAACACCTCTCTTTTGCTTCCTTTCCTCAGATGAAAATGCCAACTTGGGGACAGTGATGAGATACGAGGAGATCGGTAAGTACACATGCCCCTTTCACATCACTCTGACTCCTCTGGGTCAGTGCTATGCAGCTCAAGGATCAGTTGCATGACAGATCCAGTGGTGACTGAAGGATGCTGGATCATCTCACCCTGGTGCCAGCTATCAGAGAAAGGGAGGACATGAAAGTCCTCTAAAATGAGCAAGGAAAACCTCTGGTGCTTCACCATCAGCTTTGCTAAAGCAAACACAGCCGTGGCCAGGGCTTTGAGCAGTCCCCTGGGCTCTCCATATTGCCCTGTGGCTGGAGCCCCTGCAGCAGATCACAAAGCAATTGTGGGTGCCTGTAGCATGGAGAAATTACACCCTTCCTCAGGGATACCCCACCTTCAGGGCTGGAGCATAGCCATAGCTGAACAGCATGTAGCAATGCTGACAACAACCCAACAGCATCGGAGAGGAGCTGAAATAAAGCAGGGGGAGGTATTTGATGTTTGGCACCAGTAGGGATGTGAGAAGGGACATGGGATCTTTATCAGGACTTCTTTTGGTAGGTGAGGTCTGTGCAGAATTTTCACCCCCCCCCAAGAAGTGCAATGGGGAGGAGGGTAGGGAGTGCCTTTTCAGTCCCATTGGCTCCCACCTCTGAGTTTCTCTGCTTCTTTCCTTCAGAGCTTCGTATCTTACTGCTCTGTGGCAGTGACCTGCTGGAGTCCTTCTGCATCCCTGGTCTCTGGAATGAGGCAGACGTGAGTCACCACTGCTGGGCACCCCTCTGTGCCCCTCTTTCTCACGCTCCTTTTCTCCCCCTCTTCTTCCCAGACCCAGCACTCCCAGGAGCTGTTCAAGTCTCTTGGGATTGCAGGAACTGTGCCCAGCATCCCCACCACCTCTTCCATCCCAACCCTGACCCTACACACAGGCAGCCTGTGGGACAGAGTCTGCAGGAGAAACTAGATTTTCATGGCACCACCCCTGGCTGGATTACCAACACACACACTGCTCATGGCAGTCAGAGCATTGCTGGCAATGGTAGCTCCCCTGGCTCTTCACTGAAATCAGTCAGTCAACACAACCTGACCTCTTCTTTGAGTCTTTCAACCATTTCTAAAATCAGTTACCACATCTTCAATCCTGACATTTTTAAAACCAATTAGCTGGCAGATATCTCCTCTGAAAGGCTGCAAAATCTGGGATGAGGCAAGTCTTGGAGTCCAGCAGAAAAGATGCAAAAATTTGATATCAAAGCACAGGCAGAGGAGTCATTCTGAACCAGCAACACCTTATGTACTTCTGCTGCCTGAATTTGCTGACCTAGCACTCTTCCAGAAGGACCTGGTTTGCCTCACCTGAGATGGGTGTGAGCAGTGGGAGCCATCCTTACATGGTGGCAAACTTGGCCACCAGCCTTGGTTCAAACAACCTTGGAAGAATAACCCTACAAGGCCTCTGTCAGAACCAACACATCTGTCCTGCTCACAAAGCCTTCCAGCAAGGCAGAGGTCCCCTACTCCTTGGGCAACCTCTTCTGCTGCCATCCTCCTTTTATACCATGATGAGTCCTCCCTAAAGCCTAACCTCAGAATCTAATGATAAGATTTAACCCTGTGCCTTTCCACTGCAGACCACTCACTGTGCCTGCCGTCACTTGATAATTCCAAGTTTTGGCCAAATGCCTTTCAGGTAGTCTCAAATTCACTTCCTATTTCCATCCATAGCCCAGCTTTCATGGTGTGGGGTGGTGGGGGCAGGCAGCAGCAGGTTTTGTGTGGGGTAGTTATAAAGCTCTCCCTACTTTGGGCTGCTCCTAGATGGAGGTGATTGTTGGGGAGTTCGGGATTGTGGTGGTGCCCCGCGATGGAGCAGACCCCGACCGGATCATGAACCACTCCTCCATACTCCGCAAGTACAAAGTAAGTGGATGCTTGTGTGGTCAAGGAAGATTGTGAGAGGACCAAGAGCCTCTCTTTAACCAACAGAGCACTTCTGCCACAGGGCACAAAATGTCTCAAGGCCGGATGCTCTCAGCTGCTAGGTGGGGTGGGCAATGAGGCCACCACAGCACCTCCCAGAGTCCACTAGGGTGGAGGGGCTGGTGGTGCAGACACCTGCTTTCAAGCCATCCCTTCTCTCCTCTCTTCCTCCTTGCCCTACAGAACAACATCCTGGTAGTGAAGGACGACTCAAACCACCCCATGTCGGTCGTCAGCTCCACCAAAAGCAGGTGGGTGATGCAGGGCAACGCCCATGACAGGGTGGGGAAGGGGGTTCCCCCCCCACCACTCAAGTGGGTTCTGATCTCTTTCTTTCCCCCCACACTCCCAGACTGGCCCTGCAGCATGGGGATGGACACGTTGTGGATTACCTCTGCCAGCCCGTCATTGACTACATCCTCAAGAGCCAGCTCTACATCAATGCCTCTGGCTAAAAGCCAGAGGTCTTGCAGCGAGACAGCCCTCGTGTCCCGCCTGCCTACAGCTCTGTCACTCTTCTCTCTCTCTCTCTCTCAGTCTGTGTCTCCATCTCTCTCCCCACCCCATCGCCTCCTGCCCGTGTCTGCCTCTCACCCCCGGCGCCAACACTCCATCGTGCAGCAATGTCCAGGGAGCCGCAGCACGGCCTCAAGGAGAATGGTTTGGTCTGTTTTTTCAGGGAACTACCCTCCCCCTCACAAGTGGGGAGGAAGGGGGGAACCATAAAAGAGTGGCTCTGGCATCCCTCTCCCAGCATGTCACTGGGAAATGGTCCCCCTGGTCCGTCCTCCCAGCATGCTCAGAGCAGGGGCTTCCTCTTTTGCATCATCTTAGAGTACTTAAGCTCAATAAATCTAGGTGGACTTTTTTTCTTAAATAGTTTTAATGTGAGCCCTTTGGACCTCTCACCATGATGACCAAATGAATCCTGGCTGGCAACAAGCAGTTGTAACACAACTGGCAGTGCCCTGTGGCAGGTGAACCTCCTCAGGCCGGCAATAGGACAGCCCAGCTAACAAAATCCTCCCCCTGGCCCTAAAAAATCGTGGAGAATGCATTTCTTAAGGGAAGAAGAGCCTTGGGTAAGCATGGCTGCCAAAGCATTACTAGGGAAGGATGTCATGCCTCACCTTTCCTTGGCTGCAAGTGACACCAACCCACCCTAGGTCACCCCCTAGGCAAGTGGAGTTAGGGAGATGCTCTACTCTGACCCAGTGTCAGAGTGGGCAGCCCTCAGCATCTAGAAAGGGACCCACCATTTATGAAGCAAAGAAAGGAGGGGGAAAGAAGCAATTGATGACCCCCAAACCTGGCTGAGCTTTGTGGAGGCTGGGTCCATCCTCATCTAGCCTCCAGATCTCCATTTCTGTCTGTGAACTTCCTCCTCCTCCTTCTGCTCCTGCCCTCTTCCTCTCCTTGAAGAGTTTGTTAAATGTATGATACTTCCCCGCCTCCCAAACTGGCTGTGGCTACTTTGCACATCCCTTGGGACATGCCAGGCTCCTGCTTGTGATGTGCCCCCAGATGCCAGGGATGGAGTTTAGTGGAGCTGCTCATGTCAAAACCAGGGCAGGTAACATGGAGCAAAAGACAGTTATTTAAGTTCTGAAGAGTGGAGGGCTGCTGAAGCAGGCAGTTGTCCTGCTGAGCATCCCTGAGGTGCAAGGACCCTGCACAGCCCCTGGGAAAGGTCACAGCCACAGGGAGGAAGGTACAGCCCTGCTTTACTCCTCACCTTTTCCCTTCCCTTTTCTCCATCTAACCTTGTATCACTTTGGGTAAAGCTCTGCTACCTATAGATGCTGCAGTGGACATCTGCCCACTCCCCACAAATTGGGCTAACTAGACTAAGGCTCCCCACACCACCACCCTCTCCCAAAGCATTTCCCATGCTGGCTTTGTGGCTTTCCCAGGGTGGTGCTGTGACTAGCTGCTGGTCCCCAGCAAAGGAGAGTGCTGTGCTGAGAAACCTGAAGGCTGAGTTCTCCAGAGTGTTTCATAAAAAGATCTGAAATTACTCTTTTTTTCTTCTTTAAAGTCTGTGAAGGGTCACAAGCTTCCCTCCTGGAATCTCCAAGGATAAGACATTGTGCTAAACTGGGTGACCTGCTGGATGCTGCTTGCATCTCTGTACCAGCAAGCAACTTCAGAGAAAACAAGGTGGCCTACAGCCACAGGCTTCCTGCAGCAGGCAGGACTTTATGAGTGGTAGCTAACAACTTCTCAGGGAGGGCTCAGCCCTTCCCGGAAGAGAAAGCAAGAGAGACAGAAGTGATGTGACTTGCCCAAAGGCAAGAAGAGGTCCTTCATTGCCAGGGATTTTCCTCCACATGGAGAGGCTTGTTCAGGAACAGTTGTAAATTTGGCAGCTGAATCTCTCAGTGCCAGCTCTGGTATCTGGGTGGTTGTATATGTATCCTGTGGGGTGAGGATATGTGGAGACACCAAAGCAGAGAGGGTGGTAAGAGTGAGGGACTTGGACTGCAGGGGTGCCTCTTCTCCAGGGAGGCCTTCAGCCAGTTTGAGCTACTTGCCAACACTCTACTGAGCTCACTTAGCTAACAGGCTGGGCAGCTGCCCACAGTAGGACATCTCATCCACGTAAGCCCAACATACATAAGCCATCAGCTAGACTCCTCTCCACCTGTTCTCACATGTTCAGTTTTACAGTCTCTCCTCCTGCTCCACCCCAACACAGATTATTTTAGACAGCAGACTCCTCTCCTTGAAAGTCATCACCCATGTTTCTTAGCACCAAGCCTCCAAAAATACACACAGAGAGATTTTAACCTTGTGGAAGAGCAACACTGCTTTGAAGGAGGAGGAAGGACAGTAGGTTTTAGCTGAGGAAAAGACACAGGGAAATAAAACAAAGGAGATGGAGAAGGAAGGCAGGTGACATGTCTGAGGGCCATGTCATATCCTCCTTCCCTCCCTCGGGTACGCAAGATGGGATGCAGGGGAAGCCAGCCAGCCTCCCATCCCATTGTGGTTAGGATGGCAAGCCTTAGAGACATAGCCGTGTGGTACGGATGATGAGCATATTCTGTCTTACTAGTCTTACCTGCATCCTCATGTATCCGCTGAGCAAAACTCACAGTAGGGGAGGGTGGGAGGGGGGTGTGTAACAGGTCATTCAGCTCTGGGACTGGTTTAGAAAATGTCTTTGGGTGGGTATGGAACAAAATAATGATCCCTGAAGACCCATGTGACAGCCAGGGAGGTGAGAACAGGGGTTTCCAGGGTGGAGGGGAGGGGTGGGAAGAACGTCATGGGTTTTGGTCTTTGAACCTCCACTTTTAAACAGTGCAATTTGCTGAAAGAGAAATGAACTTTAAACAGCTTTCAGGGGAAAAAACAGAATGGGGGTGGGGGGAGGGCAAGGGGTTGAAGTTGCCATGCCACCGATTCCACCTCTGTCAAAAGTTTTGGAGCCTTTTTTTTTCTGTTGCTATATGAAAAAAACAGTCATTGACAAAAAAAACTTTATCAGCAAAATGTTTAAATTATGTAATAAACAAAACAAAGATATTACTGCCATTATTTCAAAACAGCCTCAAGATCAAGTCAGCACAAAAAGAGCAGCGGCTGCACTGCTGGGAGAACAGATGGCCAAACTCACCCAAAAACAGGGAGCTTGAGAGAATAAACCAGTAGGCAAGATCCAGCCAGAAATATTCATTTTTTATTTACCTTCTCCCTTCCAAAAGACTCAACTTGTGGAAAAATAAAGTCAACTCCATAATACCTGTCCCCATGCTGTACAATGGGAGAAGAAAGACATGCCAGAGGCAAGAATACGTTTCACTTGAATAAAAGTTCAGGGCAAACATAGCGCTTGGTATATTGTTATGAAGCATGAGCATAGGCATCGCTTTATCACAGAATCAGACCTAACAAGGGGTAAGTCCCCAAAAGTATCCTTCTCCATCCAGGACCTCCTTTTTCACCACTATGAAGGTCAGAGTGCTTCAGCAAAGTTGAATTCTGTCTACTAGGCTCTGGAAATAGCATCTATAGGAAGCTGGGAGCGGTGTCAGAGCAGAGCTGTAACCACAGAAAAGCCTCAGGTGGGTGAAGTACTGTGGCCTTCAGTTCCTCCAAGCTCTGCTCAGATGTACAGTGGGAAACCCCTGTAGACAACTAGATGAGTCCCTAAAAAAACATCCAGCACCACATGGGAGGTGGGAGGGAGGGGGAATAGGCAGCACCAAACCGGGGACATCTTCAGGGTTTTTAAACAGACCAAATCAGTGTGCTGACACTCCTGCAGGACAGGACCAGGTTCTCAGACATGAGAGCTTGTGGCCGCAGACGCCTGGAGAAAGTTCTCGTTCCTGTGACAAGTGCTGCAGAGTTCTGGGTGCTTGTGCAGAGAAGACAACCTTCTCCTGGGCTCTGGGACACCCAAGAAGCTGCCTGGTACTGAACTGACTGGTCTTGGAAGGAAAGGTTGTGCTTGAACATGAAGAGGATGGTAAAGAGACCAGTGCTTGCCCAGGAGGAGCTTTGACAAAAAAGCCACCCCTCAGGGACGTTGGGACTTGAAGTGTGGAAGAAAGAAGAGGAACCCTCTCCTCCTGGCTGAAGGAAGCAAGGCAGAGCAGGAAAGACTTCCCACTTCAGAGCCCTCAGCAGTTCTTTCTAATCTGCTAGCCTCGAATCCTCCTCTTTCTCCATACAGCGCATCACCGTGAGCTCAAAGGTAGCTCCAGCTTCTACCTACCCCACCTTAGTGTAACAGTAACCACCTTGCTGGGAAGCACCATGGTAGACCTGCAGCTTTATCAAAAGCATCATCAGTGGCATCTGATGCCTAACCTCTAAGCCACAGCAGCACCACGCCCAGCCAGGTGAGGACTGGGCAGGCTGGGAGGAGAAAACCATGTGAAGCATCACCAGTGCCGCAGCTCAAAACTCATCTCCCCCAGCTGCCTCTTCACACTGCTCACTCCCTGCCTCCGGAGCTACTGAAGCAAAGACGACATGGAGAATATGAAGAGGTGGTGGTGGCGTTGTCAAAAGTAAGGACAGAGACTCCAGCCCTTCTGTGTGTGCCAGACCAGGAGAAGTGTTCTCCACAGGGGGGGTGGAGAAAATTTCAGCCATGAAAGTCAGGCTCCAAATTGTGCAAATTCCCAAGGTTGACACCAAACAACCCCCACCTGCAACTCAAAGAAACGTAGGAATGGGCTGTTCTTCAGACAGTAGCAGCTTCACACATCCAAGCATCTCCTTTCTCCCACGATTGAGGGACGGACCACTTTAAAAAATCAGGGACTCTCCAGGGCCAGGTGACAATGTGAACTTCAGCTGCTGCACTGAACTTGAGGGTAAGGATCAGTTCAACACAGTCAAACACAGTCAGTTCTGCCAGGCTTGGAGAAGGCAGCTGGGTCAGGCTCTCCTGCCTTCGGCCTGGCAGGCGCTGTAGCCTTCCCAGAGCTCGCTCATGGCAGTTCAATGGCTTTTGTGTTGTAGCAGCCTGGAGGAAGATTTCTCTGGATATCCTCCAGGTTCTTAATATCTGCCAGGATCTCATCAATGTTGCTTTCCAGTGTCCGCACCCGGGCCTTCTGCAGTGTGGCTGTCTGCTCCAGCTCCAACATCTCATCCTTCAGCTGATTGCTTCTGGTTTTAGCTTTGCTAAAATTCATCTCGAGCTGCTTCAGGCCATCCTCATCCACAGCACCAGGCTGGCCTGTTACACAGGAGGAAAACAAGGAAGAGAGAGCCATGGATGGGATGGAGGCTGAGGACTAGATCTTTCTAGACACTTAATCTCCATTCTGCTACACAGCCCATTATACAGGCATTATCTGAGGCAGCTTCCTGTGAAACTCCCAACACCCCTGCCTAGACCCCAGTGGGGACCCACCTCCATCCGTCCCTTACTGCAGCATCACAAAACCTACTCATTAGATGCAGCAGTTCTTCCAGGGCACTCAATGTCTCCTGCACGACCACTCCTGCCTGGCCAGCTTTGGCATGGACCCTCTGAGCTTCCTCAGCTGCCTGGAGAAGGCAAGGCAGCACATGTAAGGCAATGTCTAGCCCAAAAGTCAAGGGGGAAGAGGGCAAGGTGGGGAGACAGGGACCCACCTCCTGTATCACAGCAGCATCCGTCTCAACCTCCAAGTGCTTCCTCTCAAATTTGCCATCCACTTCCTTGGCCTCACGCTGCAGAGTGGCCACTGCCTTCTCCAGGGCAAGGACACCATCAGCTGTCTTGTTGGCTTCCACCTTCAGCCGTGCAATCTCCTAGAGAAGGCAAGGGCACTTTCAGAGGAGCAAAGCATGGCTGAAATCAGCCTGGGTGCACCAGGGCATGGAGCTGGTGGAAACAGCTTCCTTCTACAGGGACTCAAAATTATCACAGGCTCTCCTGTGCCCTTCATATTCTCACACCACTTAGTTGCTCCAGATAGTTGTTTCTGTGACCATGGCTCAACTGCTCCTGCACACATCAGCAAATCCCTGAGGAATTACAACATACATCTGGGAGCTGAACCCACCAACGCCAGTTCTGGGAGCTCTATAGTCTGCCAGTGTCTCAAGACTGTTGAAAAATCTCCTTGATCACTGAAAAGTGGCCACAATGAGATGCCGCAGAGTTCCTCAAGGGACAAAGGTGCCTGTAGACATCCACACCCTTCCAATCATCTACAGCCAACTCTGGTATCTGCAGGGTCCACTGTAGCCAAATGTCAGAGCAAGTCAGCACACCAGGTCCACCATAAAGTTGCCAGCCACCTCTTCTTCCATGGTTCTCCCTTCCAAGCCCTTCTCTGCTAGCAACAGCACCAGAGCCTGTCCTCACCTGCTGGATCCCCATGGTGATCTTCTTTGCTTCCCCTGCTGTGCTTCTGGCCGCCTTGGATTCAGAAGTAGCACTGCCCAGGATTGATTCAGCTCGGTCTGTCTTCTCCCTGGCACTTGTGACCATGCTGCCGATAATCAGTAGCCTCCTCATGGCATCTTCAGCTTCCCTTCTCTTATCAGCTGCTTGCAGGTTAAACTCTGAAAGAAACGTGTGTGGAAATGAAGCTGCACTACCTTTGCGGGATACCACAAGAAAGGGAAAAGAAAGGGTTTCTAGACATTACCCCGGAGGCTCTTAAGGATCTGTTCCACCTCATAGAAGGTGGCATTGCCAGCGCTCACAGCTTGCAGGGCTGTGCTCTTGGCAAGGTTGGCTCGGGAGAGCAGCTGCGTCAGCGTCTGCAATGGGTGAAGATGACACAACAGGCAGATGAAGGACAGGGCACAGGAACATCAGCCCCAGAGCAGTCTGAAAGGAGCTGCACTGTGGAAGAAGATGCATCAGCCTGTTCCCAAGTGCCTGCTGTTGCCCCTGGATCATGGCTACCACAGCTTGATGTGTCAGCAGAGGCTTGTGCTGGTGCTTCTCAACCAGCTCCAGCCACCCTGAGTTATCTTAGCTATAATCCTCCCAGAAGCAGGTCTTCAACCTGCCTCATATGGAGGTGATGTGCAGGTGAGACCCTGTAGCAGTCGCTCTGCACACACAGTGAGGTCTCCCACTGGCTCCAGAAGACCAGCCCCAAGCGGCTACCTTTCTGAGGAAGGGCGCTGTCCTGCAGCAGGAAGCAGAGCTACCTCCCCTTTGGCAAACAGGCTAGAATACCAACTAGTGGTGGTGTTTTCCACAGGCATCCCACCAAGGCTTCAGCTCACGCTGAAGATGACTCAAGCTGCAGCACCCCAGCCAAACTTTTACCACTCTCTTGCCCTCTCCCCTTCGCAGCAGCTGCTTGATTTCTTCCTCCCAGTGCCCTGTGCGGCTCTGCAGCTGCCTGTACTGTGCCATGTAGGTGTCCACCAGGCTCAGGAGAGCACTTGCATCCTGCTTCAGCCGGGTTGCCTCCCCCTGAAACACAGAGATGGAATGACTGCCTGGATGCTCACCAGGACCCCCAGCAAGCAGTGACAGATGCACTACAGCCAGCTATGGGGACAAAAGGGTGGGAGGATGCATATCCAATGGCTCTCCAACGGGGAGAGAGCCCTGGAAAGGCCTGAGTCACTGGCAGCATAGCAGGAAAGGTGTAGGGGAGAGCAAAAGGGGATCTCCTGGTCCCACAGGCACAAAGCCCTCACCTCAAAGGACCCAATGTCGACCTTTGTCAGGCGGGACAGGGAGCTGAGGAGCACCAGGCTGCCCTGATAAGCCTTGTCTGCCTCAGAGGCCATCCCATCAGCCTCAGTCTTCAGGCCTCCAGCCAGAAACTTCAGGTCCTCATACCTGCATGGATGGGAAGTTTAAGAACATGGTACCAGCCAAACTGCTAACCTCCCATCACATTAATGCTGCCTTCTACATTAACTTGTTCATGCTCTACAAGGCCCCATGCAGATTTATCATGCAGGGAAAGCAAGCTGCAAACATCCCCTGCATTCCAGCCCCTCTGCCAAGCTGGGTGTCTGCTGGTTGCTTGCTCCCAACTCCAGAAACCAAGGGTGGTTCACACCAGCTGAACCCTCACAGGCTCCACAGTAGCTCTGGTAATCACTGTCCTACCACTGGATGTTTCCTCCTAACACATACCTGTTCAGCTCCTGAACCTCATTTAGGGCTGTTCCTCACACCCCTCCAGTGGTTTGCAAAATCCCAGCATCATAGCTGGCTCTGGAGAGACACCGGCCTGATCAGAAGAGCCACCCAGGCAGCATGGGGCTATATCTACCTTTAGGCCAAACCCAGCCCAGATTTTCAACCACATGTGAAAGTCATCCCCGGGAGCTTGCTCACACACAGGGCATTAAACCCCTTCCCCCAGCTGCAGGCAGGCCTCTGGGAGCATCATGATCTGTGGGGTGGGAAGCAGATGCTCCACAGAGCTGCTCATCAGCGTCAGCAATCAGAGTCCAGCCAAGTCCGTGCCTGTCTTGCCTCCAACCACACATTTCTGCAACTCAGCTGGGGAGGCAGGGAAGGGGGCACAGACACTTGGCCACCCCCCTCCTCCCTCTCACGTCCCACCGCTAACTGTGGGTGAACACAGCCTGCACTCACTTCCCTTGAAGTCCTTGCAGGGAGCTGGCAGCGGCTGCCTCTCCACCTGCAGCCATGCGCACCAGCTCCAGCACCTGCCGCGTGTCCTCCCGCGCCGCCTTCACAGCTTGCTCAATGGCGTTGGCGGCTTGTGCATGGCTGCAAAGCACAGGGGGGTGCTCATGAGAAAGGATTCCCACCCGAGTTTTCTCCATCAGCTTCCTTTAGCATTGTATTCAGCAACGTGTTTCCCTTTTAGGAAATACAGCTCGTTTGAGAAGGGAATGCATATTTTGCCTGCCCCTTCTGCATTTGCTAAGGGTAGAGGAGCATGAAGGGGAAGAAAGATGCTGCCTGTTCCCGCTGGACACCCATGGGCCAAATTCTGACCCCAAAGATGCTTCTAAACCACACCCAACTCCACCCTCAAAGGCAACTGAGGACAGCTCTGTAGGGCAGTGAAGCCAGCCCAGCAGCTGCATCACCCGCTGCTAAAGGGCTGGCATGAGGTGGCAGCAGCTGCAGCCCTGTGGATAGGCAAGGAGCCCTTAAAAGAACCTTTTGGGTGCCTAGCAGGACCTCAGTCCCCCTTTTCCCCTCTCTCTTGGCTGATGGTGGGAGCAACTCACCTGTTGGCCAGCCTCAGAGCCTCCTGGGCCAGTATCAAGAACTGATTAGAGCCCCCAATAAGGTTTGAAGTGGGAATGGTCTGAGGAGGGAGGAAGAAAGGTATGAGAGCACTTTCCCGGCCTTCATCTGATTCAGCAGTGAAAAGGAAACCACAGCACATTAAACCTCCACAGACCCCCAAAAGCAACATCTCTCCAGTTCCCAGCCTTACAAAAAGGACCATCAGAATACCTTTAGCACTCACGAAACAAAGGTAATAACTGGAATATGTTAAATTCTTCCTTTCCCCATGGGTTTTTTTCAGCCCTGGGCTAGATTAGGAGCATGTTGCACAAGGATGCTCTTACCACCTTACGCAGAGCAGTTCCGCTGCGGTCCAGGTCCAGCCTGGCTCTCTCCAGCAACCGCTGAGTGTCCTGCACCTGCATCTCGTACTGACCCCCAAGGGACCTCAGCCTCTCCACTGTTGCCTTGATCTCATCCAAGCGGTTCTGGGAAGTGGACCCTTGCCCCTTTATCCTGACCACACGGCTTTCCAGAGACCTGTCAGAAGCTGGTGAGAAGGAAAAAGAAATGCTGAAGAGAAACTCATCACTGAGCAAAAAAAGGCACAGGCAGCAAAACCCTCCTGATACAGCACAGATAGCCCCATCTGAGGGCAGCAGGTGTGTGGTACCTTGCAGGTTGAGGGCTTCCGCGAGAATGTTCCGCAGCATCTCCTCTGCCACTTGCATCCTCCCCTCCAGCTCCTGGCTTTCAGCCCCACCACCAGCTTTCACCTCTGAGAACAGCAGCTCCAGCTCCGCCAGCTGCTGCAGGTACACATCCATCTGCCAACACAGTAGACCAGACCTTAGCCAGCAGGACACCAAACCCACAGTGGAAACACCAGGGTGGGAACCAGGTTCACAGTCTGGCCAGAGGATGGAGAGTAAAGCAAGGGCTTCCTTTTGATGGGGCAGAGCAGGCCAGCAGTACTAGATCTTTTTCTTTTTTGTCAGTTGAATTGGTACAAACCCAAAGTTCAGGCACAGCCTACAATATTACTTCTCAACTGCACCAGAAGATGCTTGAGGAGGGCATGCTTGAGGACAAGTGTATCGCTGTACTCCCTGCCACTTAGTGGCCCTGGCGCTGGCACAGATGCTCACCTGGGCTTTCACCTGTCCATAGCAAGCCGGACACTCACTCTCTTCACAGTTGGGACCCTCAAAGCCGGGCTTGCAGATGCAGCTCCCATCACTTCTGCACTTCAGGGGCTCAGCGCCAGCTGAGTCACAGGTGCAGGCTGCAGATCAGAGTGGCACAGGTTCAGAGAAGCCTATCACCCTCAAGTCTCAGCACATCCTTCCATCCACCCTCTCCTCCTGCTTTCCTCCCACCATTTAGCCCTGTGCTCTGGTTCCTGCTCCCACTCTCCAGCCTCAGCTTTTGCAGCATCCCCCTTCCCATAAAGCCACTCCATGCTCTGATATGGATTTTCTTACTCATCCCCAGCTCAAGCCATGCCTGGATCTCACCTCTGCACTTGTTGGCAGGATCGGAGGCCAGGGGGTTCCCAAAGAAGCCGTCTTTGCAGCGGTCACAGTAGAAGCCAGCGGTGTTGTAGATACACTTGAGGCACTCGCCTGTCTGGCGATCGCAGCTCCCCACGGCATTGGGCTCCACGTTGCCATTGCACTGGCACGGCTGGCAGGGCAGCGAAGCTGCTGGGTCTCCAAAATAGCCATCAGCACAGTACTCACAGCTGGCCCCTGGGAAAGGAGAGATGAAGAGAAGCTCGTGCTCTTGCTGGGAAGACAGAGGCTGCCCTGCTTCTGCTCCACAGAAATGGAGGTGGTTTAGTCCAGTGAGGTGGGCACAACAGGATCTCAGCTCTCCTTACTGCCAAAGCCAATGCACAACACACCAGCAGGCTCTCAAAAGCTGAGTGCAACAACTAACTTCAGGCAAGCCATTTTCTATTCCCGTTCCCCACGCCCCCTGCCCCATTTCTCTATTCCCCTCCCTGTCCGCCCATCCTTTCTCCATTCACATTTTCTGTTTAGATAAGAACTTTTCCTAGGGCAGGTAATGTGTGTTTACACAGCTCTTGGGGCTGAAACACCCCATAGAGGCAGGAGCAGCAACGCCATAGGCAAGTCGGGATGAGAAGATGGAATGATCCACCCAGCTCCGAGTATCCGAGCTCACCAATGCCTGCATCTCCCAGTATATAAGGCAGAAGCTCTGGAGAAAGGCAGAGCAGAAGTGGCCTGGAGAAGGACATTACCAGCAGCTCCAGGAGGGCAGCTGTCACAGATGATCTCACCACCCGGTGCCAGAGAGCAGCCTTGGCCATTGCCACAGGGACAAGCCCTGCAGCTGTGCAGCTGCCGCGGGTCTCGGTAGAAGCCAAAGGGACAGCTGACACTATTGACCACGTTTTCATCTCCCGAGTAGCATTCACCTGAAGGACGAAGGAAAGAACTTAGGGCAGTTTGCTCTCACTCCTGGCAGAACACCCTCCACTCCACCTCCTGGCCACCCTTTGCTGGTGGTCATGCCATCCGCTGCAGCACAAGCTCCTGTGGTCCAGCATCCTCCACTGGGCCCCTCAAGATTTCCATGCCTTCCCATACTCAATTCATTTCTCTGCCCATCAGTGCTTCACTACATGAGAAGGACCATGACCTGCTCCTGCAATGGGATCCCAGTGAGACCTCACCAGAAGGCCATCCCACGGCAGGAAGGCTGGCTATCACCACACAAAGGTGGCTGCATCTCCTTTTACAGCTTGTATAGCTCCTAAGGAGGCACATATTGCATTGTGCCTCCTGTTCAATGCTCAAATATTTGCAAATTCCAGTTCAGACTTGGAAAATACTGACAGCTTAACTTTGCATTACTTTGGCTTTACATGGCAACACTATGGGCTATTTTAACAAGGTATGTAGTAAACCATGTTGATATTTCTGATACCTATTCATGCCACAGAAAATCACAGATTCATAGCATAGTTCGGTTTAGAAGGGACCTTTAAAGGTCATCTAGTCCAAACCCCCTACATGGGAGTGCTATCCAGGCAGTAGAAGATGCTTTTTCTCTCTCCAATGAGCACCATCTAAACTCAATTTGATTCAAATTGCATTTTAACTGTATTTCTGAATGCAGCACTTCTAGGCCCTGGGGCATTTTGTCCAGCATGTTGCCTACACTCCAGCCTCCCAAGTCAATAATCTTGCCCTACTCAATGCTCCCCACACTCCCTACAGCTCAGTTTTCAGGCAGCAGCCCTGTGATCTCATACCCCTACAAGCACAGTGTGGAGGTGTCTTCTCTTACCAGTGTCAGGATCGCAAGTTCCTCCCCCGTGGCAATTGCATGGCACGCAGGTGCTGAAGGGCCCCCGGCTGGGGGCATCTCTGTGGTAGCCAGGGGCACAACTCTCGCAGAACTGCCCCCGGTATCCCGCCGGGCACTCACAGCGCTCCACCCAGGGAGCAGGCACTCCGGTGATGGGCTGTGCCGACACCAGGGTGACATTGTCCAGGTAGCCAGTGCCTGGAGGGAGGCACAGTCAGTCAGTCACCATACCCAGGTCCTGCACAGGTCTCCTGTGCCACTACAACACCCACAGTCTTTGCTGCCCCCGCTGTTGCCAGCCAACTCAATCTCTTCATAATTTCATTTTGTCCATCTTAGGGAGCTTCTAAAATTGTTATTTTTTAATACCTTTCAGAAAAGGTGTCTCCATCAGAGACCTGGCATCTCCAGCAATGAGGAGAAGCCAAACTTGTGCATGCAAGCTCTCCCCCACTTACTGTACTCCCCAAAGGTAGCTCGGATCCAGAGAGCTGTCAGGTTTCCCAGAAGCCTGCGATATTCAAAGTGATTCAGTCTTGGGCTCCACTTGCTGCTTGGGTGCTCATCCAACCTGCCCGTGGGAGGGGAGAGAAATGGAACCAGTTTCTGAGAAAATGAGATGCCTCATCAAGAACATACGGCAGCCTTCACCTATCTGTCTCCTGAGCTTAAGGTTCTGGGGAACCACCTCCACCCATGTGACTGACCCCAAGCAAAATACCCAGCCCAACATCAAAACAGACTTTTCTACTGCCCTTCTCACAAAGTAACCTAATCCAGGAGAGAAGCACCTGAGATGCATCCAGCCCAAAGTAAGCAACTATTTGCCACCTGCAAGGGACCACAGCTGAATCCAGGAGTTCCTTCAAGCTGCAGCCTTTCTTGCTCACGCAGCCCCAGATGCCCCAGCATCACCCTTTACCTGAATGTGTATGTTTGGCTGACACCACAGGGCAGAAACTTCCCCTGGGGCAAGAAGGGGGCCGTGATTCTGAGGCCATCTCCTTCCAGGACCACATCATAAGGAGATGGCTGGCGTCCCCCTCGATCCAGGCGGTAGTCAAAGGAGAGCGTTTGCCCATAGCTCAGCTGCTGGTTCCCAAGGAATTTTGCTGCAAAGAACGAAGGGAGAAAATTAAAGGCTTAAAATCTTGCCTTCCTCCTAAAGGCTCGGTTCATGGGATCAGACCAAGCAAAGGGAACATCATCAGCTCAACCCCTCACTGGTCCCACACCTACGGGGGGCCACAAAGTACGTAGGCTCTGATCTCCTTGCTGGGATGAAGGCATCCTGATGGCGTGGGGACCACTGGAGCTGGGCTGGGGAGCCACTTTCGTGGATACCTCGCCACTCTTCTGCACCTAGAGCACCAACAAGGAGCAGTCAGTGGTGACAGGGAAGGTGTTTCCAGGACTCCAGCAACTTTCTAAAGCTTTTATAAAAATCCTTTGGCTTCCTACCCCTTGAGCTCCAAGGGAGCAGCACAGGTATCTCTGTGCTGATACATCTGTGAATAAGCCAGGCTGGGTATAGAGGTTTCCTCCCATGTGTGGCAGGAAAGATGTGATGAAGCAGCCCATGCTCCCTTCACTCCCTCCCACACCCTACTTCTGCCTATGATCAAGCCATCCCACCCATCAAACCACAGCTACTCCAGCAGGGCTGTGAACCAGGCAGCTACTGCATGCAGCTTGTTGAATAAAAGGGATGACAAACACCCCCAGGAGCCTTAGGGCTTCACCTTGCTGGAAGGTGGAGGTGATGTTGTAGATGCTGTGGTTGTCTGCACTGATACACACAGCTGAGTGCCCATAGCAAAAGCAGGGGGAGCATCCTGCAGGGTTTCTGGCATCCAAGTTGTAGAAGTTTCTTTTGCACCTGGGAAAGCACAAGAAGGTGACAACATTCAAGTCTGTTTTCTCCTTTTCCTGCCCAGCACAACCAGCCCTCTAACAACAGCTGTGCAACACAGCCATTGCCATGGTTCAAAGTCATCACCAGCCTGGGATGGTGAGATGGGCACATACAACTGCCAGGGAGGTGCAGAACATGCCGCACAGTGGTCCAGCATGACACCCACCTCTGCTGACACCCACCTCTCGCACTGCTCTCCAGTAGTGCTTGCCTTGCAGACACAGCGGCCAGAGAGGCAGTCCCCTGTGCTGCCAGCCGGGTCACACACACACTGCAGGCTCCTGCAACAAGGACAGCAGGAACCTCTACCTGGATTTCCAGCTTGGCCTGGGAGCACAGTGCCCCCAGATGTTATACAAGACAGCAGAGACATCCCCCCCAAATACCATTCCCATGCTAGAAGGGGAAAAATAATCTCTAAGTAATTCACCTGCAGCAGTATGGACGCCAGGCTGAGACAGCGCCCAACACTACCACCCCAGAACACCCCAGAGCACCAGACCCACCTATAAGAGCAAAGAAAAGCTCTGATGAGCTTAACAAACCCTGGATATGTTTAATAGACCCTGGCAGAGCTCCAACAGGCAGTAACACCCCAAGGGGGCTCAGGCAGGAGACTAAGCATGGCAGATCACCCCTCGCCCCAACCCTTTGTCCCCAAAGGACCAATGGCAGGGTGAAGCAAAGAAGAGGACACAACACTGAGGAAGCCAAACCAGAAATGCTTCAAAAGGTGTTTAAACAGGGCTTCATGCAAAGGAAGGAGTCAATTTTTGCATGCACATCTTTGCATAGGGACAGTCCTTGTGAGCAGCACTGACACTGGAAAGATTGAAGTGTGGGTAGGTTTTATTTTACATCACCTAGTCTGTCTGTTGAGTGTCTGACATTATATGGATAACAAAGCAATTGCCTCAGAGAAGGGTTAAGCTCAGATTTTGGTGCTATTGTGCAACAGTGAGCTCTACAGGCTGAAATGGAGGTCCAGCCCTGCTTGAACCTGCCTTCTCACAGCAAGGTTAGTTTAAGGCTATCAGTGTGCTGCTGCACACAGACTGCCTCTGCCCTTGCTTTTTAGCCAGCACAGGCTCTTTACAGTGGCTGGAAGAGCTCTGGAAACTGGTCCTCCAGCAGTCCCTATGCAGCTGATGGTCACCAGCACTTACTGCCCACTCCTCTGGCACCCAGCCTCAGAGAGGGACTCAAAGCCCGGCTGGCACTGGTCGCATTTCTTGCCCATCACTCCAGGTTTGCAGCTGCACTGGCCATCACTGTTGCACTGTGGGCTGAGGGCACCTGCAGAAAGAGGGCAAGAGGTTTAGATGGACACTTCCCTGCACCTACCCAGAAATGCTGCTGCAGGACAGGGAAGCAAAGCACCACACCATCACTGCAGCAGCAATCCAGCAACAGGTATCGCCTTGAGATCCCAGCACAGGGCTGCAACACCAGGTCTGGCTGTTACAGCTGCTTCAGCCTCCCCAGCTGATGCAGACTTGGAAGAGATAAATCCCAGCAGGCATTGACCAGATGCTCAGGACAAGGATCCTCTTTCCTGCCATAAAGGTAATTGTGAAGGACAAGACTGAGTCCAGGGCATGAAAACCAAGCAGAGAATGTTTTTCTTCTCTGCCAGCCCCTCTGCTAGTAGACACAGGTAGTACTTGATTTTGGTGACTCTACAAGGATTCTATGGGGCCAAGGACCATGGCAGAATCTTTGATTCCTAACCATCTAACGCATGTAAGCACCGAGGAGAGAGGATGCCAGAGCCAAGGGCTCTGTCCTGCAGCTGGGCCCTCCCTGCATACCAGCAGGGAAGGAAGACATGTGGATATTCACCCTCCTCCCACCCCCTTAAAGCATATTGCTTTGCCCTCTTGCCACCTGTTTTTCTTGTGCAGATTGTGATTCTAGTAATCTTCCTGTGTCAGAGACCAACAGGCATTTCAAAATCTACAGCACCTCAGTGCAAGGTGTACAAGCTACCTACTTGCAGAGTGAACCAAAACATGACAAAGATGAAGGAGCCATCACATTTACTGTGTAAGCACCACAAGACCCACAGAAAACACCCCGGTTAGAAATCCCATCTCGTAGCCCTGCAGCCTGCAAGAAGCTGCCAGAGGAGGTGGAGAGGCTGAAGCTTCCTATCAGTCCCTAAGCGCCACAGCACTTCGCACCACCTCCACTCTCAAGGTGCAACACTGTGAACTCAGGAATTATCCCTTCACTTTTACAATGCAAGTGAAAGCCTTTGCAGAGCCTGCCAAACACTGTGGCACCAAGGAGGCATCAGCGTAACTTAAAAAGCTAGCAAAAGCTGATGCTTAGTGTTGGGGTTTGGCCACTGTCCTTGAGGATGGCAGCTGGGAGGGGAAAGCAACTCCCCATAGGGCAGATCCTGGTAGGCATCAGCAGGTTCATGGCCACCAGCCGAATTCAGGGCAGAGCAGAGCAGAGCAGGGTCCCTCTCAATAAGGCAGGTATTGTTGATGGAGGTGCTGGAGGGAAGGGATGCCATCCGGAGGGACCTTGACAGGCTGCAGGAGTGGGCCCACGTAAACTGCATAAAGTTCAATAATGTCAAGTGCAAGGTCCTGCACCTGGGTCAGGGCAATCCCCAATATCAGTACAGACTGAGGATGGATGAATGGGGAGCAGCTCTATGGAGAAGGACTTGGGGGTACTGGTAGATGAAGAGCTGGACATGAGGCAGCAATATGCATCTGCAGTCCAGAAAGCCGACCATGCGCTGGGCTGCATCACCAGCAGCGTAGCCAGCTGGTTGAGCAAGGTCATGCTCGCACTCTACTCCACTCTTGTGTGACCCCACCTGGAATACTGCATCCAGCTCTGGGGCCACAGACCCTGCTGAAGTGGCTCCAGAGTGGGCCATCAAAAATGGTCAGAGGGCTGGAACATCCCTGCTATGGGGAAAGGCTGAGAGCATTGAGGTTGTTCAGCCTGGAGAAGAGAAGGCTCTGGGGTGATGTTACTGAGGCCCTTGAATATACAGAGGGGGATCAATATATAAAGGTGAGCTTCACAAAGGATTTTAATTGTATTGTAAAAATGAAAGAATAATTCCTCAGCTCACAGTGCTGCGCCTCAGGAGGGGAGACGGTACAAAGAGAGACTCTTTACCAGGGCCTGTAGTGACAGAACAAGGGGCAAAGGTTTTAAACTGAAAGACAGGAGGTTTAGATTGGACATAAGGAATAAAAGTTTAATGATGAGGCTGGTGGGACTTGGAACACAGCTGTGGCTGCCCCATCCCTGGAATTATTCAAGGCCAGGTTGGGTGGGGCTTTGAGGAACCTGCTCTAGTGAAAGGTACCACTGCCCACGGCAGGGGGTTTGGAAGGGATCTTCGAAGATCACCTAAGTCTAACCCAAACCATTCTGTGATCATTTCAGGGGGTAGAGGTGGGTCTTGAAACCTGGCTGCTGAGGGCTTCAAAACTCCCAGCACAAAGCAGTGAAATGCTCAGGAGGAGGAGGTGCTCCTACGACTTAGGGTGCAGCAACAGAGAACTGGGCTCTGTCACCTCCTCCTATAATCCCACCTGGAGTCAAGCCAGCCCAGCTTGTTTCTCCTGCGATGCTCTGATCTGGTGTGCAGGGTCCCGAAGGCCAGCCATGTGCTCAGCAGGGCTCAAGGACACACATGGCAGCAGGCACTTGGCAGGCACTGTAAGCCCCCCTACACCTCTGGCCCAACCCTGTCCCTGGCAGACAGCCACGTACCATGCGGGTGGCAGCGGCAGGGCAGGCAGCAGCCCTCCTCCCGCTGGCGGAAGAAGCCCTCCTTGCAGCGCTCACAGCGGGCACCCTCCGTGTTGCCCAGGCAGCCAAGGCAGCGGTACCCATTGCCTGTCTCCCTCAGGAGGTCCCAGTCAAAGATGCACTGCCTGGACATCCCGTTGCAGTCACACACTGGGGAGAGGAAAGAGACACCTCAAATGATGCTTAGAGATGAGGGTATCAGCCATGAAGCCACAAACCCACCCTGATGGCCAAGGAACAAGCCTAGGCAATGCAAACCCCCCCTTCTTGCTCTGCTAATAACAAGCCCTGTCCCCATGTCTCTGCACTTGCCCAGCAAGACACCCCTGTGCCACTGCTGCCTACACTGTGCCCTGCATCCCTTCACTTTGGAGTGATGCCCAATTTCACTGCTGAAACAGCTCAGGATGAACAGCCCCCCCTGAGCCAAGGAGCCCCACTCCACAGCACAACATGGCTTCATGGAGGCCTTCCAACAAGAAAAAAAAGTCTTTGGGTAAGCAGAGGTGGCAAAAAAACCCAAATCAAACCAAACCAAACCTGGGTTGTCCTGAGAAAAGCATGAGTAATCTTACTGGTGACTTTAGGGAAAAGGGAAGGGCCCTGAGGTTATGTTTTGCTTCACCCGGCCTCTAACCAAGAGTGAACCCAGAAAGAAAAGTTCAGCCAACATCCACCAGGTCTCTCCATCCGGGTTGGTGGCACAAGTGTCCTCCCAGCCAAGTGCAGGGGTGATAATGTGATAAACACACAAATGTATCAGCTTTCGCAAATCATAGGTGTTGCTATGTGGATATAACTGTATGAGTTCCCAATAGCAGAAACAAAGCTCGCTAAAGACACAAGATTAGACAACAAGTTAAAAATGGCCAGAACTCTTGAGCAAAACAGAGTCACATAGCAAAAGAATTTGTAAAGGTAAAAGAAAAAAAAGGGGGGGAGGGGGGCTTGATACGAGAAAAGCTAGTGCCTGGAAAACATCGGGTTAAAGTACTTTTAGCTTAACTTAGATCGAAGATAAAGAACAATGTTTGTGTTTTAAGTCTGTGGTGAGATAACAGGATTTAGTGGCCCCACTAAACATGAATGAATTATTTCACACCAACTTATCAGCTGGTTTAGAGACAGTGCCTCCCAAATATCTGCTAGCTTTGGATACTCCTTGTCTGCCCATCCTGCAATGAATTTTGCAGGAAGGTCACACTGTTCTAAATCCTTGCCAGCTATCAGAAGAATTACAGATATGGCTGTTTTCAGCTGGTTTTGTGATTACTGGGACATCCAACTGTGCCAAAGGTAAAAAGTGCACCGTGAGGAAGGCTGCTTACTTCATCTTGAAGACCCCTGCCTGCATGAGGAAGACTGCTTACTTCATCCTCAAAACCCCTGCCCACAATCACCGGAGAGCAGTGTGCAGATGCCAAGAGGAGGAGACTTACGATAATAAGTTTCTGGAGCTAGTTATAATATTCCCTGCCTATAGGCAGGAACTATGAATATGTATATGGCTAATGCAATAGTGAAAGTATATTAACCTGTAACAAATGCTAATCAGGGCGCCTTTGGCTACAGTCACGGGCCCAGTGCTGTTGCTTTTCCTTTATTGACTTTGTCCTGCAATAAAACCCTGCTATCTCGATTAGTGGAGTGAGCTCGTTTTTCACACCAGACATGCCTGCTTCAGCACTCTTCTTCATTGTCTTGTCCAGGTCTTCTCTTGAAGCCATCTCTCATCTATTTGCCAAGCCCTCAGCAGCCAGTACTAGAGTGTTTAAGTACAAGAACCTTTATCTCAGATGAGTTCCTCAGTGCCACTGAGGAGAGCAGGCACAGTTGAAAGAACAGTTGGCAAAGACAAGCAGGAGAAAAACACACTGAGGGAAAAAGCAGTTTCTGCAGGGATACAGAGCCTGCTGATGAAATGATCCAAACTACCCCAGCTCAGGTCACCTCTGACAGCACAGGGAGGTGGAGAAGCTCCAAAAGCAAGCAGAAACCTGCAGCATGGATGCAGGCAGAGAGTTGTACTTAACACCTGTGCAGGCTCCTCCTTCCAGCACTCCTGGCAGAGCTTAGCCAGAGGATACAAGTTTCTGTCCTCTGCATCTTTGATTGCAGGGACCAGGCACAAGCCCCTGCACTCATCGCCCAAGCATGCACCCCGGGCACAGCCCGCACCCTCGCACACACCCATGAACACCCGCATACCAGAGGAAGGCACTCAGCCAAGCCTGCTGCCAAGAACAGGGATGACCTCATGCACCAGCAAACACGGAGAGAGATATTTCTAGCTCCAGCAAACGCAGCTCTTTCCTTGCAGCCTGGCTGCCAGGAAACCAGGAGAAGGTCTTCTGCTACCCCAGCCCGCTGGGAAGGGACCAGTGGGTGCAGAAGTCCTGCCTTTTAGGGTATGAGAAAGCATCTAGAGGCTCAGGGGACATCACCAAGTGACCAGACAATACGAACACCCCACCAAGAGGAGCAGCACAGGACTTACTCAAGGCATCTGCGCTCACCTTCACAGCCAGATGGCTTGGGGTCAATCCCACCCCCCTATCCCTCCACACTAAAGCTAGTTGGAAGGGACACATAAAGATCATTAAATTAAACTCCATCCATGCATCACCCTAAATCTACGTAATCTGGAGGATTTACTGAGTTGCTAAACTACAGGCATGAGCACCACTCCCCCAGGGAAAAAAACCCTTTTTTTCACGTCTTGCTCTAAGGCTGCAGCACATTAACAGTCAGCTCTCCAGCCCTGGCATGGATTCAGGTCTAATCAGAAGCCATTTAAGATGCTGTTGTAGATTAGTGCCACCACCTCACTGGTGTATATGTTCCTGCTGCTGGTCTTCTGGAAACCTGAGCTCAGGCAGGTTAATCTTTACCAACAGTGAGGCACTGGAGTTGCTAATGAGACAGAGCACACAAGGACCAAATGAGGACAGGATCATTTTTGTGTCCCGGTGCCCTGAGCCTGTGCCCTTAGATCATCCATTTCTCAGACAGCTGTGAAGAACAGGCTTCACAGAGGAGAAGCTTTGCAGCTGAATGTCTTTAGTGCTATGTTAGGATGAAGGAAACCTGTGGCATGCATCCAGCAGGACATCACTCCCTCAGCTCCCATCCAGCTAAATGAAGCGTGAAAAATGCTTATTTGCTGTGCTGAGACAAATTCCCACATCAGAAAAACTTGGAGAAGGAGACAGGCAGCTCTGCACCTCTGAAATTGTCTTCTTAAATTCACAAGACCAGAAAATGAGGTTGGCCTTGGGTCTGCACGGAACAGAAACCAGAGCCCTGTGCATATGAGCCGGTCTGCAAAGGCTACTCCTTTTATCAAGAGAATAACAGAGCTTTGCACACAAAGAAGGCTCCATGACAACACAAGCCATTCCCTGCTCTGTGCTTTTGGGTCAGCGACCCATCAGGCTGTCCCATCTGTTACCCTAAGTCCTGCGTTTCCCTGTCACCCAACTCCACAGCTTTCTCACTGTAGGAAGAACTGCCTGGAGCTTCTGGGGCTCCATCAGCATCAGCAGGGACAGACCACACACCAGGAGCCAAAAGGTGCAATTTGGTGTCTCCTTTCCAACACACCAAGTCAGACACCTCCTCACCCCAGCTCTTCCCTGAACCCTGGGATACCCCTTCAGCCATCATGTGCAGGCACACCACTAAGACAAACACATGCTTGCTTGGACAAGGCTCTGCACAGGTCAGAGTACAAGCACTCTGACCTCTGCCACTCGACCAGATCATACATGAGCCCGATTTGACTCAAGCACTTCATTTGCAAGCAAAATAGGATTACGTGTGCTAATTACAAGCACACATCCAGCACCACAAAACAGCACGGGAGACTAACTTACACCCCCAAACAAACTCAGAAAGTCTGCTGCAGCATAAACACATGGCCATTTATTGGCTGTCACTTTTACATACGTGTAGAAATAGGTTCAAGTGTCCATGGAAAAACAGCAACCTACATGCTGCCAGGAAGGAACAACTGCAACATCACTATTTTGAAACTTGCATGCAATTAAGGCTGCTGTAATAATTATCCAAGCAGCACACAAAGTTAATCAGGTCTTTAAAAACAACACCCCCCCCCCAAAAAAAAACCACCCCAAAACCAAAACAACAATTACAAAACAAACCACCTAAACAAAACAGAAAACACTCAGCCGCACCGCAAAAAGTCCCCAAAACAAAAAAAAGCCACAAAACCCCCCAAAGAAACCAACAAAACCTCTGCTTATTCAGTGCTTTTTCCCCCTATCACATTGCACTGAGCTTAGAACTGATAAAAGACCAACTTCGAGCCAGCGAGTGTGTTTCAGAACATGAGTACTGCAAACGAACAAAGAAATTTGAAGTATCTCAGTATTTACAAAATCCACATGAAAACAGTTTTGACCAAACCATACCTATCACAAACACAGCTGATACTGAAGTACCACTGAGCCGAACACGCTTAGACATCCCTGCACTGCACTCTTCGCTACAACTGCACGTGCAAGAGGATCCTCCGCACTTTTAAAGCTTGCCATCGGTCTGTGTTCATGGGAGACTCACACCTCCCACAGTGGGCAGCTTGAGCCCCACGGACTCACACAAAATGCACGCACCACACACACTGCAACAGGAAGCAGAATACTGGATACCGCCGGCTCCTCCTCAGGCTTAGAGAAGGTTTTGGCTACAGCAGCAGCGGGCAGATCAGCTGCTCATGCTCACCCCCCAATCCCACCCAAGTAGCAAGGCTTTATACAGAAAGCGATAAAGTAATTGGCACATAAATAAGCTCTTTAAAGGGGATGTCAGTAAAAAAAATAAAGTCTAAATGCTCCCGGGATATTTAACCCTGGAGGGAACTTCAGAAAAAGCACCTACTAAAAGATCCAATTTTAATCCCAAAGGCGGGAGGGGATAGGACCCTAGCAGGGTGCTGTAGCACCCAGACGGCTCCCAGTTACTGGCCCTGGGGCAGGGACGCGATCAAAGCCGCCGGCGGGACCGCACGTCAGCGTGAAAGCGGGAACCGCCGACCCTCCCGGAGCCTCACCTTCCCTGTTGGCGCCCAGGGCTGCGGGCAGGACAGAAGACACGAGGCAGCAGAGGGGCAGGAGCCAGCACCCAGCCATTCCTTGCGCTGGGGAGGCACGGGGCGCCCGCTGCGGCAGGGATGCAGGGCTCGCGCCGGCTGCCTACCGCCTTTTTTCGGCGTGGTTTTTATCGGCTGTTCCACCTGAGTCACTCCCAACAGGAAGAGCGCGTGTGCCGTGGGCTGACTCACCCGGGCCGAGGGCCCAGCCCAGGCGGTACGGGCAGGCGCCCTCACCCGCGGCTGCCCTGCGCCGTAGAGAGGCGCGTCGACGGGACCCCCTGCCCGCACCTTCCATGGGGGGGTTAGGTCACAGGGAAAGATAAACCTCAGCCCCTGCAGGCACCCCTCGCGCCCGTCCAGCTCCCCAGCTCCAACCCACCCACTGCCGCTGCCTCCAAGGGCAGGGCACCGGCGCTGGAGGCGGAGAGCCGGGCTGCCCGGGCACGCAGACAGCTTGCAGGGAGCTAACTGGAACATGATGAGCTGGAACATGATGAGCTCATGAGAAGCCTCGGGAGCGTGGACAGGGACTGGCTGCTCGCTAGGTACAGCCAACCAACCTGTAAGAGCGGAGCTCAAAACTAGCCAGAAGAAGTGACTAGAAGGACCCAGAGCCAAGGGCTGCAGGGGGTGAAAAAGACCCCAAGGACAGCTCAGATATGTACTCAGAAAGCAGATCTATTGGGACTTACGAGGCAAGCATCAAGTTCAGGAAGTCCCCAGATTGGAGGGTGAGGCCGAAAATCATCACATTTGTCTGCTTTTACTCCCTTACTGTCATGGAACACCTACTGCCACAAATGACTGCAAGTGGTCCATGAGCATCTTTAGATAGAATGAATGAATCTAACAAATTTGTACCCCCATCTAAGACAAGTTGCCTTTCAGGTCACTTTCTGCGTTAGGGTCTGAAACTCAGCACAATGGGTGCTGATAATCTGCTCCTTCCAGAGCTAACACACCTCTGGTGATTAACATTTAGGTTCTCATCTTTGTCTCTGACGCTGCCCAACAGCCTCCAGACAGTTGTGCACCTGGAGCTGACTCAGAGGGCTTTCCTCTGTGGCGCCTGGTGATCTCATGGGTGCAGCCAGACCGAATTCACTTTATCTCCACAAAGCTTACCTGCCTCCACTGACTGAGTCAACACTCTTCTATAAACAGGCTGTTTCCTCTTAATTTCACACACTGGATCTTATTATAGTTCACAACAACAAAGGCAACTTTATGAACATACTGGTGGCATGCTGGGGTTTGGCACCCAAGGTTGTCAATATCTGATTTTATATATTTTCTTTTTAAGAGTGAGATAAAGCCACTTTCAGTGTTCACAACAATTTGGCAGTTCTTTGGGTCTGAGCCCCCAAAACCTCTGCTACGTCCTTCCTACCCACTGACACCCCTCTGCTCAGTAAACTCATCTTCTTCAGCAGTACTGTCAGTACAGCAATTCCCTTGGACCTTGCCCAGTTCAAGTCCTTGGCTGATTTCTCTCTTTGAAGACCAGTTCTGACCATCAGGAAAGTTTTCCCTGATGTGTCTCCTCTGTATTATCCCTTCTATTTCACTGTTATGACCCCACCTCTTACTTCATTTGTGCAAACAAGAAACTCACCCAGCTCTCTCACCAGTCATTTTTACATATTTACTTAGGTTACTCTTACCTTGTCATCCTTCCACCATTCTTCAAGATCACTTCTGAAAACCACATGAATGCATGCTATGAGACTACCAAAAATGTATTTTATGGAGCCCTGATTTTCTAAACACACCAGATCTGGAGCAAACAGATGCCCACCACCCTCCACAGAGCAAATGTTGCCTATTGCAATCTGTTGCTTCAGCAGCACCATTTAGGAAAGGTGTTGTATAAACACAGTTAACAGAAATCTTACCTTTTAGAGCAAGCAGAAGCAAAAGCAATGGGAGGCATGAAGAGCAGTGGCGCTCATCAGACACTGCAATGAATCAATATTTTTTCACTTAGAGAACCCGGTTCTTTTAATTTGCAACATAAAGAATCCTTGTGAGGATGCCCTATGCTCACTCTTCATAACTTAACTAAGCAAGCTGCTACCGCAAAGAGACCATCACAGTGGCTAGCAGGTTTATCAGTCCTTGAGGACATGGCCATGACAGAATTAATCACTCCAAAGATAGTCTGAATCCACATAATAACCTGAATTTCACTGGTGGTCACCAGTGGCAAGTGATGGATGTGTAAAAGCCATAGAGCAATAGGGCTTTTATTGATGTAACTAAGGGAGAAAACCCATTTTGGCAGCTCATGGTAGATAAACAACCTCAGGATGTCATACATACCCTTGCAGCCCAGCTCATCCCTGGCACCCCCAAGCCTCCCTCTGCAAGGGATCTTATGAGCTGCAACAGATCTTATGAGCTGCAACGGATCTTATGAGCTGCAACATCCTCCTGTACCTCCAGCCCTGGACCACTTCTGCAGGCAACCCTTGCTTCTCCTTTAGGGTTTGTTGAGTGGCTTATCTCAAGCTGTTCTGTTTGCTTGTCCACTGTTCTTGTCACCACATGCACACACCTGCTTACCACCAGCCTCTTTGAGCATCAGGAGTTTCTCCTCCAGCCCAGCAGCAGACCTTTATCCTGCCAGCCATGACTTCCCTGGCATGGAAAATGAGCGGTCCTACCACACCTGTATTACCAAACGCACAGCACAGCAATAAAGCCTGGTCTTCAGTCCCCCTTCTGCCAGTTTGGTGTCCTAGGCTTCTCAAAACAGGCTTAGGGCCAGCATGTCAAGCCACCTTCTCCGAGAGCACATGGAGATGTTACCTTGACACAATGCTATTCCCACACCGACAATCTGTTTTATAACCCAGGATGTAAAGCACAGTGACATTACCAGCTGACCATTTGAAAAACAAAAAAAAAAAAGCAGCCAAAAAAGCAAAGCACATACCTCCTCCTTGCTCAGGAACACACGGGCTTCCCTCCGGCGCATTTTGGGTTTATGGCTGGTTTTGGTGGGTCTAGAGGCAGTTAGGCAGCTGGGGACAGCCCTTGCTCCGAGGTGGCCAAACTCCTCGTGTCCCTCAGGGACACTGAAGCAGGTATGATCCAGGCATGGGCAGAGGCAGGTAGTGGGACACACAGGTCATGGGGGAGCACTGCCCTGCCCTGGTCACAGGAGCAGTGGTGGTGGTGAGCAAGCGGGACAGGGCAGTAGCAGTGGCGGCACAGCAAGGAAGAGCTGTCATGTCTGGCCTTGCCTTGCCTCTGCCCTGCCTGTACGAGCAAGACAAACAGACACACAGAGATGAAGGAAGAAGGCAGCGCTGTCCCACCTCTCTGCTGGTTTTTGCTGGGGACCTCCATGGGATTTTGTTTTCATGTGGCATTGCTGATGTTTCTCTGGTGGGGACATACTGAAGGTACCGGTCCAGCAGTTAACTAGAAAGATTAACCAGAATGTGGTCTAAGACACCATGGCTGTAGATGGGGAGCATAGGACACTGCCAGCTCAGCATGACAGCTGTATGTCCCTCTTCTTCCTCAGATCCACACGGACACGCTAGAGCTGCGTCCTCCAGGCTGTTACCCAACTCTGCACCCCACTGCTACCTATAGCCCAGCTGAAAGATCAGATGGGTTTTACCAGCCGGGATCTGCTCAACAGCAATGTTGGCAAAAAATTAAACAAAAAACCAAACCAACCAAACAAAAAACCCCACAAAAATCAAACAAACAAACAAAAAACCCTAAAAAACAACTAGAAAGGGTTTTTTAGACAACAAATGCGTTAGTGGCAATTACAGCTGAAGAAGGACAAAGAACAAAAAGCTGAAGCTAGAAAAACAGAAATATAAGAAATAATAAACTTGCAAATTGACACGGGATCAGCTCTGGTGAAAATTGGTGAGATTAATGTGCATTTTCTTCTACTGAGAAAAATAAAGGAATCCTGTGTGCAGCTGTAAGAGGCGTGACTGCAGAACTGCCTAGTCTGTTATCAGTGTCTTGGTTTAAGGCCTGCCACGCAGCCCACTCACTCACACCCCCCACCCCTCTTCCTCCCTCAGCTCCAGCAAGGATGGGGAAGAGAATCAAAAGAATACAACTCCCACAGGCTGAGATAAGAACAGCCCAGTAACTAAGGAATAACACAAACCACTGCTGCTACCACCAATAAGAATAGTGATAAAAGAAATAACAAGAGAAGAGAATACAACCGCTCACCACCAACCCTGCAGCCCCACCCCTGCAGAATCTAGCCCTTCTGGGTAATTGCCCCCAGTTTATATAGTGGGCATGATGTGCTATGGTACGGAATATCTTTTTGGCTAGTTTGGGTCAGGTGTCCTGTCTCTGCTTCCTCCCGGCTTCCCCTCCTCCCTGGCCAAGCATGAGGCTCAGAATGTCCTTGGTCAGTGTAAACGTTCTAAGCAGTAGCTAAAAACATCGGTGTTTTCAGCGCCGTTCCCAGGCCGAAAGTCAGAAATACAGCACTGCGCCAGCTACTAAGAAGGAGAAAAATGACTGCTACTGCTGAACCCAGGACACACAGTCATCTGTTCTGACATTAAAAATTTGCTTAACTCAGGAATAAAATTTATCCCAATCTCTGGCAGACAGGACACATGGAACAACACTGAGTACACCAACTTGAGTACACCAACTTATGGTAGTTCCCAGTAGAGAAACTTCATCCTCTTTAGTTAGGGCTATTGTTTCAATTTTCAGGAGCCCTATCCTTTTCCATGTGTTCAGCTGAAAGTAGAAAGGATTTTACTCTTATGTTGTGAAGAAACAGCCCACTGCTTCCCCAGGGCTTCCTAGGACATTGCAGCTCCAACAGCATCAGCACCAACATCATCGTATTTTTTCAAGGCCTGGAAAACCAGCAGCATAGAATTCATTGTAGCCATGGCAATACAGCAGTGGACGTGGGGAGAAACCGTGATCACTGTGGCCATCTGCAGTCCACTACATAAGTACTTTTCCTTTTCTCCCACCCCAGTCGAGCTCATCTAATTAGGCAAATCTCACAATTGTGACACATCCCCATCAACACCACCCCCCAAAAAGAGCAATGCTCAAAAGAATGCCAAGGTATAAGGGGTTACAAATATTCAGACTTTATTATAAATAAGAAATACTGTTTTATACATAAAAACTGCAAGTGTTGCATTTTGTTCACCGCCCCAGACAGCAAGACCACAGATTAAGGCAAAAAGCTGGAGTGAAGGCACATACTGAGGGGGCCACAGTCAGGAATAAGTTCATGAAGGGATTGTCACATGTTGCCTGTGACATCCAGCACTCCACCAGCAGCTGTTGCATCATCACATTACGTAAAGAAATAACTGGACTTATACACTGGATAATGGCTGTAATGCAGTAGTGATTAAGAGATCGCTTATAAAGATTTTTTTTATTTAAAAATAAAATTCTGTTAAAAACAGCTTAAGAGGGAAAAAAGGTAAGAGAAGAAAGCAGGAAACCTTAGGCCTGAGGTCAGCCAGGGCATGCGTGCATCTTCGCACCTGCTCTTCTCACAGCCTTGGCAGGGAGGTGACGCGGTTACAACCAGCCATCTGACAAGAGCAGCCAGCCAAGACACCAACCTCAGTGTCCCACACGTGCGTAAGCACAGGTAAGCTCTCCTCCAGGTATTAGGTATGTTTGCAGGCAGGGGGAAATCCCCAGCTGTTAAGTTAAAAGAATCCTTAAGAGAAGGGGTACAAGAGCGACGGGGGGTTTGCTGGGAACGACCCCTGCTCAGCAGTGCCATTCTTGAGGGTGCACCAAGCCTCCCGCATCACACAGTGGTATCAAGACATCCCCAGATCCAGCTCTCCAACTACCTCAATACTGGGTCTGGTATCCCAACAGTACTACAGCTCCTTACAAGCCCAGCTGCAAAGTCAGAGCCCCTGCTCTGCTCCTGGCACAGCATCCTTAGGGACAAGGGACACAGAACAGGGTGCACCATGCATCAAGGATGGCTTTGGAGGGAGGGCTAGAAAGCATTCACCCTGTAGGCAAAGTGGTTATTGCTGATGCCCCTATGGGTGCTGAGGATACAGGAGAGGTAAGAATGCAGGAGCTCAGCTAGAAGAAACACTGAGCTCTAAGGGGATAACATGGAGAGGAGCGATAATACAGTGCACGCACCCCAGTGGCTATAAGGGAAAGAACATAGAGGAGGCCAGGCAGTGCCACTCTGGAAATATGGCTGAGTATATTTACACACACATACACACACACACGAGAGACTTCCTCACACTATAATCATGATAAAAACGGAAAAAAAAAAATCACATTCACACAAAAAAATATAAATTTGAAATAATTAATAGCACCAGTGTGTGTCAGATAATAATTTCTTCCCCGCTACGCAAACGTACAAAGTTGCATAGTGTTTAAGGATAGATATATACTGGATCTCAGGGAAGGGGGGAGGGATGCCAGGCTGGAGGCAAAAAGGAAGCCACAGAAGATGCTCTCATCTCAAGAGGAGGGCCAGAGGAGGAGTGAGGGGCTCCCGCTGCTCCCACCCAGCACCAGTAAGCAGCTAGGAGGCACTACCTAGGGAGGGAGCCTGCTGGGGAGGCAACGGTAGTGGTGTGAAAGGCAGACCTGCCACCTGAGCCTGGCCTGAAGTCTCTGTGTTGCGGTGGCTTTACGGTGACTGGGAGATCAGTAGACAAAAAGAAAGGAGGGTATTGGTAAACTCCAGCTCTTTCTGCCAGCTTAAAAGCAAGGAAAAAGTAAGAGCAATGCCAAGAGACAAAAATGCTACTGTCCTTCAGGAAAAAGATGGGGAGAAAGACCTTTTCATTTCCACTTGCATGCCTTCTTCCTTCCCCACCCAAAGACATTCAGCACGAAGGCCAGTGCAGCTGTTGGGAGCTCTGATGGTAGCTCTCCTCTTCAGCAAGCCTTTTCCTGCTTGAACTAACTGATCTATCAATCAGACACTCATAACCCAGAAAAACAGATCCTCTGGTAATTCAGTAGCAACACCCTACAGATGGGAATACAGCTCATGGCTTCTACACTCCCAAGCCTGGACTACCTGGCAGGTACCTGCTTACCGACCAGACCCAGAACTTCTCCACACACCAGGAGTGGGGAGGGCAAGACCTATCACTACTGCAGTAAAGACCTACCACTCCACCAGTATCCCATCTTCCCAAAAAACTCCTCTCAGAGGCTGTGTTTTTCTCAGAGCAATGCATCATCACAGAAAGCATTTCAGAAAGAGGCTTCAGCTATTTTGTCAAAGGCTACCAATGCTGTCAGATTGGCCACTAGTTATCAATAAAAAAAATTCACAGGGTTAGAAGGTGGGAAGAGGGATTTGAATGAGTGCAGCTATACTGGCCATTACAGTAATACTTTGGTAGCCATCCCCTTCCTTCATAGGGACAGAGAGCTCTGGGACCAAGGACTTTACAGTCGAGGGGAGAAGAGAGGAGAGAAAGTGGGGTTAGTTTTGCCTTGCTGTATACAGCTCACATGGTTATTTCTGAACCACAGAATAAAGAGTCCAGAGCATCTCTCATCCTTGCACTGATCAAAGGGAAACTGTCTGAGAAAGGGGCAAAGGCGGAGTGCTCAGGAAAACAATCTATATAAAAAAAAGCCCTTTGATGCCCAAAGACGGATATTTAATTTGATTCTCAAAAAAAAAAATAAAAAAAAAAATCTTTCAACTTATCCTGATTTGAAAAGAAAACAGCGGCTGTGAGCAGCAAAGAGTTGGGTATTGGAAGAAGGTAATGTGTGTTAAGGCACTCCATAGCCAAACTACCGCTCCACTGCTCACCAGGGGAATACCCCCCACCCCCAGTGCACCCTTAAGGTTTTTCAATGGACGGGGTGTTAAAACAGCCAGATGGCAAAGTCTTCTTGATGTCTTCCAAGTTGCTAATGTCCTTCAGGATCTCTTCAATGTCCCTGTTGTAAGCCTGTATTGCATCATCTTGCTTTCTAGCTTCTCTTTCAAGAAAAGACACTTTCTGGTCCAGGTCACTATCTTTCATCTGGTCTTTGGCACTGTTCAGGGTACCCTCAATTTCATTCAGTTTGTTCAAGTCCACTGTCTCCAGTTGCCCTGAAAAGCCAGAAGCAAATAGTGAAGTCCATTAACAAAATTTTGATGCTTTAGCTGTGGATGCTTACACAGCTTAGTCCACTTCAGAGACCTCCATCAGGCCCTCTCTGCATTAGAAACAGCATTTAAAACAGCACCAACCATACGGATTACACCTTCAGCGCCTCAAAAAAAAGTCCTTGGCTTGCAGAAAAAGCAGTATTGAACACTGTTCACTATTCAGGGCTTTGAGGCTAATCAAGGAAAGAAGAAAAAAACAAAACAAAAAAAACAACCCAAAAAACCCAAACCAAATTCCTTGACAAAAACACGCAAACACCGTTTCCAGAAGCCCATTCGATTCCTCCCACAGCAGTCAGGGAAGCCAGCAGCACGTCACCTCCTGGGACTGCCACATCACGGAAACACTCAAAAGCAGAGAGCATATTAGGGACAGTCTTACCTAACTGATCCAGCAGATCATTAATGACAGAAAGCAAACTGTTCACAGAGTTCTTTGCTTTTCTTGCGTTGTCTTCTGCCTCCTGGGCAGCCTGTGAGGCCTGCAGAATTTATAAAAGAAAAATAAATGAGAGCACAAAAAAGGCTCTTGCCTCTTCACAGGTCTGCCCAAGCAGTTAACTCATACAAATCCCAGGCTCCTCTCTCCAGGATAACATTCCTACACTGCCATCTTTAACACTGTGCTGGTGAAGACCGATGACCTTCAAATAATGTTTTCCGATTATTTCAGGATGGCAATCCCTGATAACTGAGCATGATTTTGCAGGAAAAGTCAGAGCAGTCAATAGGGCTACAGTCAGGTTTCAATCAAAATAGAAGTTTTGCATTAAGAAAACTGTCTCTCAAATTCCAAAAACGAATCTATGCTAAATGCCATCAGAGGAACTCCTTTGGTCACCTCATATTTTGAATCCCACTTAAAAACTGGAAGAGTTTGAACACTGGCTGGACCCAGTGCTGTCTTTCCAGGAGAAAGAATGCATCGCCAAGTCAGCAGGGAGAAGGAAGTTTCTTGCCATTGCTGCCACCTGCCGGCATTACTTACCATGCCTGCCATCATCATATCCTGCTCAGCATCATCCTGCTTCCGCTTCAGCTCTTTTTCTGCATCCTGCAGTTGCTTCATCATGTCATCCACTTCCCTGGCCAGTCCCGTCACATCAGCAAAAGTTTTGTCAGCTTCAGCTTTGGTAGCAGCAGCACTCTACAAACAACCATGGGGAACAGGATGGAAAAAGGCAGTAAAGGTGCAGAACTTCCCTCACTCCTTTTCATCAAAAGGTCACCAATTTCCTACCATGCCACATTTTGCATTCCCTACTGGGGAATACAGCAGAAAGCATGTGGGACTCGCCATGGAATACTGGAACAGAGAAGTTTACACAGCTACATACCAATATCTCAGGAGGGTGGATTCAGAAATGCAAAGGACTCACCTTCTGAACAGTACCGGCAATTTTCTCAGCATCATTTGCTTTAGCCTTGGCTTCGCGGGCATCAGCAGCAGCATTGCCAAGCGCCAGCTCCGCCTGGTGTGTTTTATTGTTGGCTTCAGCAATGGTCTGGGTAATGGCAGGAATCTTTTTCAGAGCCTCCTCAGCTGCTGTCTTGTTATCATTCACCCGCTTATCGAAATCTAAGAAAGGGCAAAACACATCCTTATCACTTGCTCCAGAAGAGACCTGGGATGCTGCTTTGACCAAGCTACCTCCACTTCGTCACCTTGACATCAGAGGGATGAAGAGCAAACCAGGGTGTGGAGGGATATATGCTTGCAATTCTCCTTACTACACATCTTACGACCCTAAATAAGGGACTTAGAAGGAGGCTTCCAATCTTTTTTTTTTTTTCTTTAAAGAAAAAAAGCCAGAAGAGCCCACCAACTCTCACGTACTGGCCATAGCATGGCCTATTTAACCAAGATACTTGTCACTTGGCAAGTTACATGTCACACAGGGATTGAAGGATTCACTACAAGTGTTTTCTCTTTACCTTTCAGGTTGCTGAGAATGGTATTAGCCTCCTGCAGTGTGCCATTGCCCTTTCGAGCAGCTTCTTCAGCCAGGGCTTTCGCTGCATCTGCTCGAGCCAAAAGCTGGTCTGCAGTCTAAGGAGACATGACATGTATCAACATTTCTTACATTAACATTTCTTACTTTTTGAAGGAGTCTAGGTGTATCATTAAGCATTGCACAGGCTGAAACACCAAGGCCATACCAAACAGCTTCCATCCCTGAGTGGCAATGCTTCCTCTGAAACCAGGTGAATTTAGGTACTTTTGGAAATACTGCTCCAAATACAAAGACGACACCACACCTGACAAACATCCTCTGTTCTCTCACATAGCCTCAATGCCATTGGTTTTACCAGATTTTTGTACCTCGTTTCTGGCGCCATTCTTCAGTATTCTTGGAAGTTACATGCAGCGACAAGACTGAATAAGACCAGATCTTTCACATCTGGCCAGTTACTCGTTTTCCCTTTTTTTTTTTTCTTTTCCAGGGATCAAAAGCCTGCACACAAAATAGAACTGACCTGCTGCTCCGTCTTCCCTTTCTCCAAGAGGTTCTTTACTTCTAGCTCCTTTCCTTTCATATCCTCTCTCAAATCTTCATAATCTTTCAGCTTCCTGGCAATTAGTTGATCTAATTCCTCCGCTTCCTTTTTGATCTTATTTGCTTCATTCTGCAGGTGGAGATCAGAAACAAATGCAGAATCCTGAATGTCAGAGAATTCCTGAGCAGCTGGTGAAACATGGTATAGTTTCTAATGGTCAAACAGGCAGAAGCTATGATGGGCAGCCATCTCTTACAAATACAGTTGTAACTTTGCCTTCAAAGCTCTGAATATCATGAGGGTCAGTGCAATGAAGGATGGATGTTGCAAACAGTTTTGTGCGCAAGAAGCTTTACTGCACTATAGTGAGCATGTAAGAGAGAGCAGTTCGGCAGGCTTCAGAGTGAACATGAACTTTTTTCACTTTTCTGTTCAAGCCAAGATGTTTGGCAAATAACAGTTCATGCTTTTTTTTTTTCATCCTTCAGACTGGGAGCATGTAGGGAAGTTGCATATGTAGTTTCCTGCAAGCACGTCTCCTGCATAAAAGCTGAAATGCCAAAGTCTGGATCATGCCTAGTTGGATAAAACTTCCACAGACTGTTTCTATGCAGAGAAACATTAGTAAAGCACATGCAAGATATGGCAGCAACCTAGCACACTGCTGTAACACTTATCCTCATTGATCTTTAGAAAATGCTGTGCACGATGCTTCCCACACATACCTCTAGCCCTGTGGAATCCACAGTAGGTAGACTGGTGAGATTAGCGTAGATCTGCAGGGCTCTGTTTCCAGCTTCCTCTGCCTCTGCAAGCACTTTGCTGGCCTGTTTCTCTAGGTCTCGAGAAATGTTCCTTGCCTGATTATACCTAAAAAACCACCAAAGATGCAGGTTTTTTTTTTTTTTTTTGGTTGAACTGAACTTACTCATTGAGTAGGGAAGGTATGAAATTGAAAGACAAGTCTCACAAAATCCAAAGCAAAATACTATAGAGGGTGTCTTAATTTTAAGCACGGCTCTAAAGCCAGGAAATAAAAACAACTATGTTACTGACTCACTTCTGGTTGAGCTCATCAATGTCATGTGCAGTTTGGTTTTCACCAGCCAGGGTCTTCAGCAGCAGCTGATATGCTTCTGTGGAAGTATCATTTGCTGCCTTAGCTATGCGAACAATCTCATCAGCTTCTTTTTTGTGTCTGAACAAGATTACAGAAGAAAAGTAATGCCATTAGAATTGTCAGCCAGTGATTTTCATCCTCTATTCCAGATTTTATTCTCTCTTCCAGCTTTTATTCTTATTTTTCCTTCCTTCACTCAGATTTGCATACGGAAGATGCTGAAACATCTGCAACGGAAGATGCTGTTTGAGCATCCACAGCGCCACTCTCTGACTCAGAAAAGTAAGAGACTCTGTTTCGTATCAAGCAAATAAAATCTTGGTTTTGCAAGGAAGAGCAGGGTCCTGTGAGGAGCATGTCTTGCCACAGCTTACCTTTCAGCCAGCTTACGGGCCTCTTCTGCCAATAGAGTCATGTTGTTAGGGTCCCCACTTGACTCTGGAGGTGTAATGGACTGAAAGAAAAAAAACACCTTAAAGCTTTTCTTTATCTTTTATTCATCTTTTCTTATACTTACTGTCGTAATCTAAGTGCTTGGAGATGTGTCTAACCTACTTCTAATTTCTCTGTATCTTTTTTATTAAGCCCATACAGTTTCCATCAATAGTTGTCCCTCAAAAACAGAGGTGCCAATATTTATTTAGAAGTTCTTATACTGGTTTCTTTGAGCAGGAGATAAGACACAGCCTATGACAGACACTGGGATCTTCATTTATTTATTTCCCATGATCTTGGGTAGGGAGGAAGATATTTCCATAGCAAATTTGCTATATGAGAGAGAGAACAAGCAGAGAAATACACCAGAGGGCACAGGAAGGAACGGCCCTCTCCTCATCACATGGGATCTTGGCAGCACACTCACCACATTGTCAGCTGCCATCTTTGCCTTCTCAAGCATATCAGAAGCTAAGCTTATCAGGTCCTCAGTGTCCTCCACCCGCACCCTGGCTTGCTCGGCCAGATTTTCTGTCTCCTGCACTGTGCCCTGGATGTTCCTCAGCCTGTTGAGCTGGTTTGTTAGCGTGCTGTTAATGTCTTTGAGACGATCCATGAGGCCCTGATCTACATCTGAAACACACGATATAAGCAGCAGCAAAATTAATTACAGCAGAAAGAGAAGCTAGAGCAGCAGCTTACCACTGCAGGCAACACGTTGGTAAATTAATCCCCTACTGAAACACAACTAGCAAAGCCATTTCACAAGTCAGTCAGCTTGAGATCAAAGTCATCATCAGAATGCACACCAAATCTGAGAAATGAGAAGTCATTAACTACTAAGACCACAGTCCTGCTGGGTGTTGGAACCAACTCTGATGGGGAATTTTGTGTCCAGAATCATGTTTCATCTCTATCATTGACTTAAAGAACACAGCAGAGCTGTTCCTCAAGAGGTATGAAACATCTGCTCTGCAAATTCCCTTTAGCTTAACTCCTAGAAGCTAAGCAGAGACAGAGGAATAGTGGGGCTGCACATTATTGCCCACTGTAGGCAATGGTGCCTACTTCTGAGCCAGACACAGTCTCCATACACAGAATACCAAACCCACCCCAATCTGTCCCCCAGACTAAAGGGCTGGCAAAAGCTGGCAGGATAGAGCCTTGGTTCTCCAATCTATAGGAACTATGAACTCCTCAAACTTCCCCAAATTTCTGGACCACCATGTAACTCCCCACAACAGCATCTTACTAATGGAGCCATAAAAGCACAAATACATGCCTCATGACCATGGGCAATTACTTTGAAAAGGTGAGAGCATTATTAGGAGATGAAGTACAAGCAGAAGCCTGCAGACCTCCAAAATTAAGATTTTTCCCTTGACCTTGCAACACACATTAAGTACTGAACATGAATGTCTGACATACTTCAGTAGCATAGTACAAACCACATGTCAAGTAGAAAAACACAAGTAAGTGCTACATGTGTGCAGAGAGTTTTGCAATGGTAGCTTCTGTTGCATTTAACTTGTCTCTTAGTTAGGGAAGAAGCAACAAAGCTGGTGAAGGGTCTTCTAAGGAGTCACTGAGGCACCTACAGCTGTTTAGCCTGGAGAAAGAGGCTGAGGGGAGACTTTATCACACTCTAGTGAGAAAAGAGTAGTGGATTTGTAAGTCCTGGGGTAACAGCTGGACTTGATGATCTTGAAGGCCTTTTCCAACCTACTTGCCTCTATGATTCTAATATCTGATCTACTCTCAGCTTAAAGCCATTCCCCCTTGTCCTATCACTACTTGCTCTTTTAAGAAGTCCCTCTCCAACTTTCTTTAGGCTCTGTTTAGGTACTGGGAGGCTGCTTTAAGTTCTCCCTGGAGCCTTCTCTTCTCTAGGCTGAACAACCCCAATTCTTTCAGCCTGTCTTCAGAGAATATGTGCTTGCTTCAGCCCTATGATCATCTTTGTGGTCCTCCTCTGGACTTGCTCCAGCAAGTCCCTGACCTTCTTATATTGGGGCCGAAGTGCTGAACACAGTACTCCAGGTGGGATCGCACAAGAGCAGAGCAGAAGAAAAGAATTGCCTCCCTTGACCTGCTGGTTCTTTTGATGCTGCCCAGGACAACAGTTGGTGCTTTTTTGGCTTTCGAATAAGTATATTGGGAAGTCTTCCATTTGTTTAGCAAGTAACTAAAAAACACTTTTTCATCTTGAGAAGAGGGTAACACACAGAAGACTTGCATCACTACACAGCTAGAGGCAGATCTTCACTTTGCATGTACAATAGAGACCATTGGGAGAACAGCAGGGACAAAAACACAGCCACTGTTGTTTTGATAATAACGTAACACCATCTCAGTGCTATCTGAAATGACTGTCAATTCTGATGCACAGCATAGATTTGAAACTGAACACTCTGCATCCAAAGGTAACAGGAACATCAAGCAAAGAGCTCATTTCATGTTGGTCCATGTCTGCTTAGGTCAACTCACCTTTGCTGTTTTGTGCTTCCTGGAGCAACTCCGTAACATCTCTTTCTGCCTGTTTCAATCTCTCTTCAAAGGCTTGATCAGTTACAGTTTCTTCTCCTGTACCCAGATTTGCTATGAGGTTTTCCAGCTCCTGCAATCTTTCACGCTGCTCCACTACCTAGATGATAAGGACAGAGGACAGCTGTAACACAGAGCAAAGCACCTTGAACCTCTCTGCTTTCAGCAGGTACCAGCCAAACACAGGCACAAAAGCCACTGCACAAGTGGGCACATTGCCACCTTCTCCAGTGGTACCAATAGTGGTGTTTGTGGCCTCACCTTATCTTTCACTAATCTGTAGCAGGCTGGACACTCCTGGCAGCCTGGCCAGGAGCGGTTGTAGAAATAGTTCTCCTCACACTGGTCACAGCGGCTTCCCACGAAGCCCTCCTTGCATTCACAGTGACCACTCTCCTGGCACTGCAGGGAGCGTGAACCCTCGGGATCACAGTCACAGGCTGCAGAGAAGTTAAACCTCAGTCAGACTGGAGGAGAGGCAGAAATACCCTAAGACCCACAGGGCAAGAGCATACCCTCAACATCCCAAAATGCCTGCAAGAGCGACAGGGCACAAACTCACAGCTGGAGCCCTACTCCAGGTGCTTATACGCACAGCAGGGCACCCACAGGAGGGCACTGGGTCTAGCTGGACACAACATTCATTGCATGTGCTCAAAGTGCTGCTACTGCCTCTCCCACAAAGCATTACGATTTTCTACCCTATTTCATTGCAGCTAACTGCAACCAAACTATAATTTTTCTGTTCTTTATAGGCAGAGGTATCAAGGAGGAAAGTTTGGATCATCCTGTTTTTCAATCATGTTTACAAGGTTTGTTGCTCCTCAAGATAGAGAATCTGTGTATTCAGGCCATTTGCAGAGTAGCTGGGCAGAGATTTAACATCAGGAAACAGGACTATTGCTGGACAAGATCCATAGAATGTATTTACATTGAAGAGAAGTGTGTGTCTAGTAAGTTGGAATTCTTCCTACTCCCCATTATAAAAATAAGAAAAAGGGGGTAAACTATAGTACGGAGATCAAATTTCACCACGCAGAGTGTGGCTGTAAAAGTGACAATTTCTGCTGTGATGAAGAGCAAGGTGAGAAAGTACCTTTCCAGAGACAGGAAGAAAATAAAGACAAAGCTGGCTGTGCAACATCCTTCCCATCTGTCTTGCTCCAGCCTCTCAGACTTACGTTTACAACCTTCAGAGCCAAAGCCAAAGTGGTTGACCTCACATCTGTCGCAATGCTGGCCAGTGACACCAGGCTGGCACTCACACTGCCCGGTTCGGATGTCGCACTGGCCATTGGTGGAGCCCAGCGCGTGGCAGTTGCACCTGCAGGAGGCAGCCACATATCAGACAGTGACACAGAAGGGCGAATGAGTGAAGCACTTCTCTGGGGGAGCCCTAAGTAGCACAGCAAAGTGTTTCCATTTGCCAAAGACACCCTTCTTGTTGTGCAAATGCAGGAGCGAGGCACTGAATCTTTGACCCATGCAAAGTCACTTGGTGCCTGCACTAAAAAAGGAACCCACAAGCCCTTGCTATCAACAATCAGCCAGTCACGCGGCACTTTTCTATTTAAAACCCTGATTTAAAGCTATTTATAAAGCTATCTGTAAGTAAGGCTTTCTGTACAGCCTTCATAGCTGCTCCTTGACTGCTGCCCCTCCCCACCAATTGCAGCATCAAGGCACACCAGCTACTTGTGACAAACATCACATTCCTGCACAAAGTAAGGACAGACCCCCCCCCCAAAATCAGGCTCTTTGCCCCAGTGCAAGGCGAACATCACCTCTCACAGCCACGTCCACTCTGAAGGTTGAAGAAGCCAGGCTCACAGGCACTGCAGTCCCTCCCAGTGACATGAGACAGGCACTCACACTGCCCAGTCACCTGATTGCAACTTGTTTGCTGATTCACAGTGCCATATGGATTGCAGTGACAAGCTGCAAAAACAGAAGGGATATAGAAACACACAGAAGGTTAGAAGTCCCTTGTGGTGCTGGTACTTTGCTAGCCAGTCCCTGAACGGGCCTGGATCCAAAACACGCACAGCCCAGCCCCTGCATTGTACAATGCTTTTGCTTCGATGGCAGTAAGCACCCACAAACACAAGCATTTTAGCAAGCTAGAACCAGCAAACCACGCACCACTGCTGACAGGCATAAACAACAACAGTCTGACATTGTGTGCTAACAACGTATCAGCGAACAGCAGCTCTCAGGGACAGAACCATTTTTAAATGCAAGAGGAACCAGCTCTCACCTCTGCACTTGTCAGCAGGATCGTGGGCCAGGGGGTTCCCAAAGAAGCCGTCTTTGCAGCGGTCACAGTAGAAGCCAGCGGTGTTGTAGATACACTTGAGGCACTCGCCTGTCTGGCGATCACAGTTCCCCACGGCATTGGGATCGATGTTGTCGTTGCACTGGCAGAGGCGGCAAGGCCTCACAGCACCATTTTCGCCCAGTGGGTCTCCAAAATAGGCATCATCACACAGTTCACACCTCTTGCCTGTGACGCAACAGAAACACATGCTGCAGCAGAAAACCATTTGTTGCCATCTCACCCAAACCCCTCTGCAACTCCTTTTGTAAGTCAGTTCTCCAGGTTACTTCCCTTTCATCCTTCTGTTAAGACCAGAAAGGCAAATGGAACTACACACAAATCCTTCCCCATCTTAAGTTTAAGCCACTTTTTCACTGGAACTTTGCATTATGAATTATTTCAGCTCCATCTTTCTCTCCTGTCCTTTTAAGCCAAACCTGTTTGTTGCAATTTGGTGTTAATTTAAGAGTCCAAGAAGGTAGAGCTCCATGGGGTATTACTGCTCCAGAAAGCCTCACTGCCAAACTCCATGGGACATTACTTCTCCAGGAAGCCTCACTGCCAAGATGATCTGCCAAACCTCCACAGGCAGCCACTGAAGCATCCAACTCAGCAACTCCCTACACTTACTGCAGATTTGACCTTCCCAGACAGCTACAGACTCCATTTCTTGGGCAGTTCTTGCACACACAAACCCTCTTTTCCTCTCACCTTTTCCCTTACATCCCAAGAAGGCAGTGGAAGATAAGACGAACTCCTGCACAATCACATATCCACAAGTAAAGATGAGCTTGTACTGACACCTGAGCTGCAGGGAACATAAACTCCCTGGACTCCACTTTGGTTTACGAAGCAATGACATCCATGGGAACCCCCACAAACTGCCTCTGTGCTTCATCAGGGGCTTTTCTAAGCATTTCAAACATTTACAGGTATTCTGCACTTTGGACTCTGCCATGCCAAGCACTAAATCAGCAGAGAAGCATGGAGGCTTGCCACCCACCCTAAGGCTCCCTTGCTTTGCAGGCAGAATAAAAGGCTCTGCTTAATGGCTCAGCTCTCACACTTCATTGTTTATTGCTAAGAAAAAAAGATCCATACCTGGTCACATATTTCTCTTTACAACTGCTGAACATAAATTAAGTCTTGTATTTTTGGGGCAGTGCTTGTGAGTCACAACAGCCTTCCTGCTTTTCCTGGAGAGGGCACTGGCCCTCTCACGCAAGCATCCTGCAGTGTCTCTCTGGCTGGCAAACTGCATCTTCTAATTTTATTTCAGTCTGACCTGCCTTCCCGCACCTTTTAAATCTATCCTATTTTCTGCCCAACCCTGAGCAATTAACAGAGCTCTATTAGAACCTAGCACAGCTCTATCTATGTACCACAGAAGTGTTCGGACTTTGCACAGATTAAGCCTTTGCTTCCCTTTCGCTCTTGAGACAGTCACAAAGCACATGGGTAGCCCCTGAGCCTCACACATCACAAAATAGGGCTGAGGAAGGGAGAGGAATTTGAACTAGAAGACACAGCAGCTTTCAGCATCGCCCACTGAGGGTCAGAGCCCTGGAACTGGCAGGAGATATTTCTACAGGCACATAGGATGCAGAAAAAAAAAAGGGGGGGGGGGGAAACCCAACAAAACAACAAAAACCAAAACTTCTTGTACAGGAACACACCTGTAGTGCCAGCTTGGCAACTGGTGCACACAACCTCCTTTGTGCGGGGCACGATGGCACAGCTCGAGCCACCTGGGCATGGGCAGGGCTGGCAGTCTGAGGCTGTGCCAGCTGTTGCATCTCCATAATATCCATCAGTGCACTTCTCACAGTGAGACCCTGCCGTGTTATCCCTACAATTGCACATGCCTGGAATAGAGAAAGACATGGGGCTTGTTCCATCATTCAGTCCAGAGAGAAGAACCATCCTCTTGGTGCTCTCTGTTTTATTGGCTCTTCTTACCCGTCTCTGGTTCGCATGTCTCACTGTGCCCATTGCAAGCGCAAGGCACGCAGGGGCTGTAGGGCCCAAGGCTTGGTGTCTCTCGCCGGTACCCAGAGGAGCAGTGCTCACAGAACTGCCCCTCATATCCTGCTGGACAGGAGCAGCTCTCTACCCAGGTCACAGGCACGCCAGGTCCAGGACGAGCACTTGTGATGGTAACATCATCTAGGTGGCCGGCACCTAGAAAGCACCAAGAGGAAAAATGCTTTGTAATCACAAAGGCTCTCATCACCACTTCACCAGACACACATCTGAATGATACAAGAGACAAACAGGTGGATGCTCATAGTTGGTAAGGTGAGTTAAGAAGTAAAAATCCTACAGGAAGGCTTACATAGATGAGAAAAGATGCAATGTAGCTCACAAAGGTCATGTGCCGGGCAGGGAAGTTGAGAATCACAATATAGGGGAAGATACTGAGAACAGCATGTGAGCAGGTACAGTCAGTTAAATTAAGTTACATTTGACATGCACATAGTTTCCATTTCAAAATCAAATACCAAAACCAATTCCTGTCTTGCTAGGGAAGACAGACCATCTCTCCAGCAATTTTAATACGCTAAGAGAGCATCTGCAAACCATGCCTTGAGGCAAACTCTTCAGCTATTTCCCTCAAGCCATTCCTTCATCCGGCATTTGAGCACTCCCCCCTCTCCTCCCTGGCCCTTCCCTGGAGCAGAACAGAGCCTGGGCACAATATAGCTGGTTTTTAACTTAAAGCAGTGTGTATGTACCATCACAGCAGCTCCAGGGCACCGAGCAGAGCCTCAACTCCCACATATTAGCAGCAGCTACTACACACAGGGGATAGCTTGCTCCATACCTTTCCCTCCACTCTATTTCAGAACCCCACATTCGCCTTTATGAGCCACCTCTACTGAAACACTTGCAGCTTTCCCACCTTCCTCAAATGCAAATTTATCCTTTGCATCTTGCTGCAAAAACTCTTCTTCACACAATACCCAAGAACCCATCTATTTCTGCTCCTAATTCTTGCCCCATTTTTAGAAACTGTCATCACAAGACACTTTCACTCAAGTTCAGTACAGGAAGTGCTTTTGAGACCTCATCCTTCCCACTTGTCATGCCAAGGCAAGACGCGGAAACAGGGCGGATGTTAACCGCTCTTAGCGTGGCAGAAACCAAGGCCAATGTTGCAAGCTCTCTACCTCTCTCCTACCACGTCCTTCAGGACTATGAACTATGCATTTCTACCGATCTGGAGGACACTGGCTATGCAACACAGCAAAACTTCCATGCTTAGAAAGCAAAGAACCAGCAGTTGATGTGCGTACAGCTTCCAGACTCTCAAAGGCAGCATCTTTCTTCCCTATGTCATATTCAGGAAGCCTGGAAGAAGCTGCTACACAGGAAGGGCAGGTGAAAAGTAATGGCCACAGGCTTTGCCAAATAAGATGCCTTTATAAGAACTATAAATATAATATTATATAAATATATTATATAATAACAGCTATTAATAACCAGGCCCTACAATAACAACGCCCAAGCACTAGATGAATGAGCTTGCCCCTCTTTTCCATGATGTTCTGCTCAGCAACTTACTTCTCTCACTGTATGTCCCACGGATCTTGATGGAAGTCAAGTTGTGGAGAAGCTTCTGGAAGTCAAATGCCGTAAGAGCAGGCCTCCATGGGTAATCTGTAGCCTCATGGAGCCTGTGGAGAAGAGCCATGCATCAGCAAAGCTTTCAGATGTTAACAGCTGTGCTCTTTTAAAGCATCCTTTCCAACAGTGGTATGCTATTGCAAGATAATTCACGTACACTTATGCAATGCTGCTAGACAGCGAGCTTCAAATTAACCTGATAAGACCGCTTTTTCTGTGCTAAATTAGTGCTGTTTGTTTTCCCAAAAGCATAGAGGCCGGGGCACCACAGGCTAGGTTCAAGCTGCTCCTACTGCGTCTGGAGAGCCCTCTCACCTGAAGGTGTAGATCAGCTTGTTCTCGCTGGGGTAAGGGTTGCCCTGGGCAATGAGTGGCACTGACACTCTCAGCCCAGCCCCTTCCAGCACCACATCCTCTGCTGACAGGCGTGTGTCCCGTCTATCCACACGGAAGGAGAAGGTCAGGTTTTGCCCATAACTCAAAACCTGGTTGCCCAAGAACTTTCCTGAAAGGGGTAGAAATCCTTATAGTTAGCATATAGACAAAAAAGGGCACAAGCAGCACAAAGTCTAGCTTCTCAAATGACCTACGTGGTGCAACAAAATATATGGGGAAGTAGCTGTCTGAGATAACAGATACATCCTGGTTCTCTGCACTCCACTGGAGTAACACTTCCGAGCCATCACGCTGCTCAGCACGCCACTCATCCTCTCCTGGAAAATCAAACATGTAAGAATTAACATCCTTTGAAGTCATAGCTTAGCACACACTTCTCATGTCATACTGCACACCACTCACATGTAACTAATGTACAGACTGTACACTGCCACTAATAGGCTTCAGAAAGTAGCTCTGCAGAAGAAGTTACATAGCAAATATCATCTCAGGGTTGGAACTAGATGACCTTTAAGGTCCCTTCCAATGCTAACTATTCTATGACCCTATGAACTTTCCAATTTAAGCCTCTAACACAAGTGCTGACTTGAACCCTCTGAACTTCGAACCCCATGACAACTAGTTGCTCAAATCTCCTTTTCTAAAGAGCTTAAGCAGGAACAGGAAAACCTGCAGTCCTCTACGACCTGATGAGAGTTTCAGCCTTTGTATGAACTGTTCTCCAGTAGAATTTTAATTAAAAAGATGTTCTATTCATTCTTGCGGCACAGAAACACGCATACACAGGAAACCATTTGGGGGGGGAAAAAAAAAAAAAACAACAAAAACATTTTTCCAGAGCTCACAGACCCGTCAGAAACACAGGTGTGGCTTATTCAGACATGCATAAATGCCAGATCTAAAGCGATTAAAATCTTCTCAGTAAGAAACTCCTGATTTAGTTCTAAAACCAAGGAAATGCCTTCTTGCCAGCACTTCCCTCAAACTGTAGGAGGTTTATATTTGCAATTCCCACTTGCACCTGCACAAGTGTGCATTAGTGCTGCGTTCTCAAGGGCAGAACTGTGAATTCATACGAGCTGCAGACAAGGAAGCTCCCAGTAGCTTCAGAAGTAATTCAGCATTTCCGAAGAGGTGTGCTGGACCTGTCTGCCTAAGGTTTGTGGTCTTGCACAGAGAGAAAGGAGCATGTTTTTTTATTGCTTCTGACTTGATTGACAGCCCAACTCAAAAACCAAAGGAAGGCTCAACTTTACCAAACTGGAAGCTGGAGGTGATGCTGTAGATACTGTAGCCAATAGCATTGATGCAGACTGAAGAGTGTCCAAAACAGAAGCAAGGAGTACAGCCCCTTGGATTGGAGGAATCTAGATTGAAAAATCCAGGTTTGCACCTAAGGATTGGAAAGAAAGAGAATTAATTTCCCTAGTGCCTACCCAAGGCCATTCACACGAATGTTTCCCATTCTTGAAACAAAGCCATGGGAACAGAAAATTACCTCTCGCAGTGAAAGCCTTCAACGTTTTCCTTGCACGTACACCGTCCTGTCTCAACATTGCATTCCCCTGTGCTGCCAGCTAGGTTACAAGAACAGGGCCTGAAAGAGTCAATAGAGAGGATAACTCATTAAGAGCCACTCAGGGAATACTTTAAAAAAAGATGCCTAGTTTTCCTTTTAGATGGCTGCAGTCCTGCTTACCTGCACCCAGCTTCAGAGAGGGAGTGGAAACCTGGCTGGCACCGGTCACACTTATCACCCATCACGCCAGGTTTGCAGCTGCACTGGCCGTAGCTATCACACTGTGTGCTGAGGGAGCCTGCAGGGAAAGCAGGGACAGGCACCTCAGCAGACCCACTCAGCTCTGTTAGCCTGCAATTTTTTTCAACTTTACAAAATGGACAAGAAATATGGGGAAAAAAAAGTGGGAAGCATAACTTCAAGCTGACAAGTGACAGCTTACCTAGACTGACCCTAGTTCACAGGAATTTTTCCCCTAACAGCTCTAGAGAAATGAATTGTTACCTAGCCTTCAAACCATATTCAGCTTTTAAGTGGTTGGTCCTACCAACCAACCTTTTTATGTATAGTTAAGTGTATTCTTGTCCTTATTTCTGTGCCATCCTCAAAGTTACCTTTGCATGCCTCTAATTCCATGCCTGTTTTACCCTGCAATGTACCACTTCCAAGACTTTATTCGCTGTATTCCTTGTGTTCCACATAATCACCATCTCCCCTTTGCCAGAGGAGACATCTCCTTTCACACACCAATTTCCCCCCTCAATTCCAAAGTTGGATTTAAAAAACTAAATCCCCTCCTCAGAGCTAGGCTGCATGTGCCACTATTAGCCCTAACGAACTCTTCAGCAAAACTCTGATTTTTGGAAGAATATCTTCTTCAGCACTGTGTGGATTTTCACAAAAAGCAGCAGCAGATTTCTTTCATCCATGGCAGACAAAACGCTTTCTCCCAGGCACTGGTGTAGCTAGCAACCTAGGAGTTGTGAGCAGTGTGAGAGTCAACTACCAGGAGAAAAGTATTTTAATATTCAGAAATAGTTGTTTCTTTCTGCTTCAATCCACACCAGATGATTATAGCAAAGCGAAAAGTTGCAAGATAATTAGGCTGGACAGAACACAACCCACAAAACCTTTACGATATACAACCAAATCCACTTTGCAGTCCCACTTACAATTATTTAGGGAAAGGACAGTTTCAGGACAAAAAACAGCAATCTAAACCTATCTGGGAAAGGCTCTGGGTGCCAGTGTGCCACAGGATGCGAGCTGATGACTAAGTTATAAAGCCCTTTGAAATTTGTCCTTAAAGACGCAAGAAATCACCTCCTGCTATTTCTCGACCATCTCAGCTGACACCAGCCCTGTCTAGGTCCCATGCAAGGACCTGGGAGAGCAGACGGAGGAAGAAAGAGGCCTTTCTTGGTCAAAAATTTCACAACTGTACAACTCTGACCAAATTAGATAGGAGACATACCCTGGCAGACCTCTTGCTGGCTGCTTTTAGGGTATGCTGCAAGCAATTACTTATTCCAGCTACTCTATTTTGGAACTTCACATCATATCTTACTATCTGTTACCCTTTTGTCTCCTTCACCCTTATTTGCTGAGGGCTGATAGCTTATGAGATCACTCCATAAAGGTGAAGTGGTTCCCCTAATAACAGAAGATTCATTCTCCTATCAGAATTTTTTCTGTTTGTTAGGTTATTCTTCTGTCTGTTCGTTAGTTGGTTTTGTTTTGGGTTTTTGGTTGGTTTTTTTTTAATGCGGTGGCTTTTGTTCATGTTTTTGGTTTTGTTTGCTGGTTTTTGTTTTTTTTTTCTTCTCCTCCCCCCCCCATTTTTTTAAAGGAGATTAACTACATATTTGTGTTTACTTTGTTTTTTCTCACTCCCACCCCCTTTCGTGTTTAAGATTTCAATAGACTGTATTTATAGTGCTTGGATATGCAGTAGGAGAAACTGATGCATCTAAAATTCACTACAATTCAACAACTTCCAGAAATACCCGCTCACATCATCTTGTTTATTAAGAATTTAAATGAGCTATTTTGGACTGGGAGTGTCCAGAGTTACACATATGCCATGGTGGTGGGGAAGCAGAACAAAACCGAAACTACAAAATAAAATCTTTTTCAGAACACATTTGACAAAGTAAATGCTGCAGAGGTGAACTATCTGTCCCCGCCACACCAACTCCAACCAGATCCAAGAAGAATTTAAACCAAAATAAAACCCAGTAAACATTTCCTACATGATGGGAGGGTGGAGTAAGAAGAAAGCCAAACAAAACACCCCTCTCTTTACCCTGTACTTTGCAGTTAGCTGCATTACCAAGAAAAGAGCTGGCTTTTGTGCATGAAGTTTGCAAATGGAAACATTTGCTGCCATCACTTACCAACTGGGTTGCAACTGCAGGGCAGACATCCCTCCTCGCTCCCAAGTCGATAGAAGCTGTCCCTGCACCTTTCACAGTGGGCACCATCGGTGTTATCCGAGCAGCCAGTGCAGTGGCCTCCGTGGCCCGTCGAGCGGTACAGCTCAGAGTCAAAGTAGCACTCCTGTGACCTCCCATTGCAGTCACAAGCTGCAAAGAATGTGCACCATCAGGAAACAGCATGTGCGGCTGTCTGACCCCAGCCACAAAACCCACTATGCAAAGCTTGATGCAAAGTTGTAGGGAAGCTGGAGTAGAAGCCTTTAACTATCCCAAGACTCGTTTGTGCATCAATGAAGAAAAAGGGGGAAGCACGTTTTTGTGGTGGTTGAATGTGAGGAGGGGGAAGGAAGGCTGTAACAATGAACAGCTCTTCAAGACTATTCTCATCTACACGCAGTAGATAAGCATTTTCTATCCCACTCTCTTCCATATCAGGCTGTCATTTGCAGTCAAAATGCCACCCTCCCACAGAATAACACTGATCTCAAGCAAAAAAGCATGAAAAGGTAACAGTGAGGAAGACTCCATGCTGAAAGTAGAATTTATCCCCTGCATTACAAATCTGCTGTGTCTAGGCAGCAGGAGACCTGGGTTTCACCAGCCTGTTAAGGGAACCACACGTCTTGACCAGACAGCGGGACCAATCAACACACACAGAAGTCAGAGAGGAAGAAAGCTTTTCTGTCTGAAAAAGCTTCCCCATAAAGTAAACTACCAGGAGCTGCGGTCTGTGACACAGAACCAAGCAAAATAAATTGGCATTCCATCAGAGATCCACATTTGTGGTCCAGTACTGTTGCAAAAGCCTCAAAACTGGATGAAATAGTTGGCAAGTAATTGTAAAAACTAACAATCCAAATACAAGAAGTCGTCACCGGATGCTAAATGAGGAGCTTTTTAATAGGCAATTATACCCCAGCAAACTAAATATTTTTATTTCCTATAGATCCCATAAAGTATAAACCTGTACATTTTTGTGGCACACCTCATTACTAAAGGTTGCTCCCATCTTTCTCCAGAAAGCAGATGTCCCTTTCTAGGGACCTACAGATAGCTCCTAAAAGATAGGAGTGGAATAACCAGCAGTCCCACATAATCTCTGCTGAAAAACATCAGAACTGTGCTAAACCCGGCAAACAACTAAAACTTAAAACCATGCAGGGCCACCTTCTGGATGCCAACAGAAGCAGGAACCTAACCCCTGAGAGATTTTTCCCCCTCAAGCATGGCCACATACGCAAACATTCATTGGCACTCTCTGCTGTTGCTCTCCTCCACGGACGGTCATTGAAGAAAGGAAGACACTTTTCACAGTCGACCCCAAAGGTGTTGTGCTTGCAGTTGCAAACCAGCTTCCCAAGCTCATTCTTCATGCATTCGCTTGCATGCCCATTACATTTGCATCTGGTTAAAGAGAGACAAGGATCAGGTATTTAAACTCCAGGGATCCAGGTCACTCACACAGCAATCCCAAAACAGAGCCCAGATCTGAAAATCTGAGACAAAACAAATGCAGATGGTCACAACAAAACTGAAGACACAAGACCCTATTGAGGCTTTTCAATATCTAAAGGCAGTTTACAAGACAGATGGAGACTTTTTATGATGTCCTGTAGTGACAGGACAAGGGGCAATAATTTTTAACTGAAAGAGGATAGGCTTAGTTTGGACATACGGAAGAAATGTTTTACAATGAGGGTGGTGAGACACTGGAACAGGCTGCCCAAAGAAGCTGTGGATGCCCCATCCCTGGAAGTGTTCAAGGCCAGGTTGGAAGGGGCTTCAAGCAACCTGATATAGTGAAAGATGTCCCTGCCCGCAGCAGGGGGCTAAATGATCACTGAAAAACCCTTCCATCTCAAACCATTCTGTGAAACAAATAGGTGTAGCATGCTTGGGGTAGCCATTTAGAAATGTGAGAATACTGACTCCTTTGCAGTCTGTCACTAAAACAGAGTAAGCTGAGTAGGGAAACAAAAATTCTGTTGGTGTTAGGTTAGCAAGTTCTTTGTGGCTTCTCTCTCATAAGAGTCCAGGAAATGGCATGTACACTGGCTGTGTGCTACTGCTGTATCAGTAAGAAATTAAATAGCATAGAAAGTGACTAATACAGAAGCCCAAGGACCTCAACAGATTGGTAGTGCAGCCAATGCAAATCCCCATTTTGTCAAAGCCCTGTCTCAAGACTGCTCTCTGCAAGCAGTTCAAAACACTGCGCTGGTCTTAGCTCTATTTATGAAAACATTTTATAGACGACAACTGAAGACTTAAGCGTTCTGTAATGCACTTTGGTAAAAGGAACAGACAACCATGGTATCATACAATGTTTCAGATATTCATAGAAGACAGCTCCCAAAAATGCACGTGAAGAAGACAGTGAGATTTTCTACTTACCATTACTCTAGGCTACAGTTATAGGTTGAGACCAATTAATAACAAGTTAAAAGCTCACATAAAGTGCAGGATAGAAAAAATTTGGGAATTCTTGTTTTGGTTTACATTTTTGTCACTCTTTTAACCCTCTGCTCTCCCAAATCACTTAATATTTGATGTAACTGGGGGGGGGGAGGGGGGGGCTGAAAAATCAATCTGTCTGCCCTGAATTATAGCCACAAGAGGTTATACACAGCATTTGTAAGCTTTGTAACATTCACTCTGCTGCACTTTTGGTTTAGGACAAACAATAGAGACAAAAGCCTAGGGGTGCTATAAGAGCATAATAAAAGTCTTTAAAGTACTCTAGTAAACCTGACCAAAAGTACAAAGGCTTATTTATTGTTTACTCACCTACCACCTACAGCAAAATCAGAAATTGCATAGTAATATGACTTGAGAACTTTTGGGTCATTGAAAACTTCATCTCCAAATGTATTCAGACGATTGAGGGTCACTCTAATATCTGTAGCTGTCACCCATTCCTAGAGCAAACAGAAATCCCATCAGATTATAAACATCCAACATTCCCCTCAAGAACATACCAGTGCTGTGTCATTAGCAGTTCCGTTTACAGTCATTCATCAATGAGAAAGTTCTGTCCTTACCATCTTCCCCTTTGCACCTTGAAAGCCAACACACCCCTGCCCAAAGAGCCTTATACAACATCCTCTTGGTTTGAACGTGCTTTCCAGACCCTGCTCCTCTCTGGATACCCTTTCCAATGTCTCTTTGCATCTTCTCTGCTCTCAACTAGGAAGCAGTGGGTAACCTCTCCAGCAAAAAAGTGCAGAGCAGACAATTATGCAAGCTTGTTAATTGTACATAGCTATCCGATTGCAGTTTTCCTGCAAAGACATACAGCACTAATAGGATAAGCTTTAGGATACACTTGCCTGCATACATACCTCAACAGATAAAAAGACAGTGAGACAGATGAATGAGGCTGGGGGAGGTAGAGGAAGAAAAACAGACAGGCAGATCTGACTTACAACACAAGAGCTTTTCATAATATTTACACAGCATTTTCAACAAACTACCCTCCCCTCCCCTCCAGCAACAGCTGGTAAATGTATCCTGTCCCCAAATTTCACATCACCTTCAGCCAGTGACTGTCATTAGTACCTCCTTGTTTTCATTACAGCTTTCGCAATGTCTTTTTCCTTCAAATGCCATAAAAAAAGAAGACAAGAAAAATATCCCTGTATGTACAACCATACTGCAGTTAAGCCACTGCTTAGCTAGCACAGTAAGATTTACTGTATTACAAACACCGGCACAAACATATGGAAATGCTGAGCACAAAATACATGTTTACTTCCATTGCGAAAAGCAGTGCCACGGCTTGTACATGTTTTAGGAAACTGGTAGTCAGGTCTCTATTCCTTACATTGATAAGTTTATCAGAAAATTATACACCATTCACTACCTTCAAATCTTTCCATTCATCTTAATGATTAGACCCTGCTTTCTGCAAGAGCTAGCTACACCAACAAGGTGGCCAAACTGATTCTTTTTTACTTCTGGAGTTCTTCTCCCTTCCCCATTAATCTTTATTTTCCATTTGCAGAAGCAAGTATCACCAGATTCTGCTCTCCTGCCTGCTATATCAGAGACATGTGAGCTCTGAGTCTGCTGAGCGCTCATGTCTATCTTCGCCTGCTACTTTAAGAGGAAAAGGAAGAAGTGGTGATCACAGCTCTGAAAAAAAGGACAGAGCAAATTCCACAGCTTTAGATCCTTGTTGCAGTATAAGCTGGAGAAGTCATCAAGGAGAATACAGAGAATACCAAGTAAATCAGATAAAACTGGTGCTCCTACTATGCTCCAACTAACCCTAACCCAACTGGTTAGGGTTTCCAATAACCCCCAGAAGAATCTTACGTTTCTTAAATTTCTGTACTAAAGATACACACGCAGGTATATCAACTACTCATTTGACTTAGGCTTTGCTTTCTTCTGTCCTTACATCTGAAACAGCAAAACACCCAGAATTGCTGCCTGACCAGGGAGAGATTCACACCAATCCTTTAAATACCTCCACGATTCTTAATGAAAAATCACCCTTAATGCCATTAATTTTGGGGTTTGTACCAACAACTCTTTGTTGAAGAGTTCAACTCTTCTTTCAGAAGTGTCTCTTTGGATTGTCCATCTCAAGTGACCTCTGCAAGGGCTTTTCAGTATGAATAAGGGCTGTAAGTGTAGCCCATAGTTGGCACAAAGCCAACATCTACAATGACCGAACAGAAAGACTCAACTCAGACCACCTGACAGACTTAGTTCTGTTCACATACCTGCAGCACGGGGCTGTTATCAAAGTTATAGGCACTGGGACGCCCCTCCAGTGTTGAGAATGCCACATTGCCCCCAGTGAGAGGGGAGATGTCACTGAACTCATCCGTACAAAGCGCCTGCTGCTCATCCTCTCCGGTCCGAATAAAGCCACGATTGACTTTGTGATACGTGCTCTCACAGGAGCCACTGTAATACTGGTAGGGCACCCACGGGCCATCTTCCCTGGTGCGTTTGTAGATTGCAAAGCTCTCTGGCCGACTGGTATGAAACTTCAGACGTACATATGTGATGTCGAAGGCTTTTCCTGTGGATTAGAGAAGGCAGACATGAGAAAGACTCAAACAACTTCAATGAGAAAGAACAAAAAAAGCTGCACTGCAACTCTCTCTTTAGAAGATACATCTCCCCTAGTACTCTCCAGCAGGATGAGCAGTGTCCAGTAGCACCAGAAGTATCTCTTCCTACAGTCCTACATACTGTATCTCCCGGCAAAGACAAGGTGAAAGAATTGAAGGCAGAAGTTGAGGGCAGGCTGAGTAGATAAACAAACAGACCTAGAGACTTCTGTGCAATCAAACAGACCTCTCAAGCTGCAATTCTATTCTGCAGACATCACCAACAATGTTCTTACCCCAATACATGACACATTACACCAGACCGACAAACCGTTTGTGTGGATCTAAGGCGAGGTTCAAGGTAACCATACCATTTAATAATATTTCTTCCAAATATATTTATGTGAGAAACAGTATTAACCAGAGGCAGGAGCCACACTGTAGAGACTGTTTTCTCTTTCTTTCTTCCTAAGTAGACAATATCCCAAGCTCTTTCTACTATTCATGAAGTCTTTCCTCCAGCACTGAACTACTGAGTACACCCTCTTCTACACATTCACATGGAAAGAGAAAATAAACTTTCTGGACTATATAATTAAAGTCACCAAGACACTTTTCAGATCAAAGTGTAATTATTTACAAGCCATCCATGCTTTCCCTCTTCTAGAAGGATAAATGTAAACTCACGTTCCTGCTCTCTATTCATCTCCTAACAGGTCTGTGGCAAACAGCAGATCATCCTCCCTTATGGATTCTTCTCCAGTGACTTGAGTATCTATCCCCACGCACGTAAACCAACTGTCCAGGGGATTCGCATCCCTGAGAAAACCAATTAGGAGAAAAGGAGCATAGCATGCTTCAGCCACCTTCCTCTACCATGCCCACTAGCTGGGGGCATGTTCCCAAGAGAAGGTACAGCGGCATGCCAGCTATTCTTGTTCTGCCTTGGCAAGCAGATGGTGTATGATCAGGACACTCTGGCTCACATAGGGAACTTGCTGAAACATCATGTTTATGTGGAACAAAATTTTGGGTCTCCTCATTGGACAAGGGAAAAAAAAACCCAAACCACACTAAAAAGCTACTAGAAGAGTTTCAACTGATTGAGAAACAGGGTTTTTCCACCTGAAGAAGTCACATAGATTTAACCTTAACTTATAAAATAAATTAACTCCACAATGCTAAAATAAGACATGAGGTTTTGCACCTGCTGAAGAGCAGCTCACTTAACAAGTTAAAGCAAAGCAGATGGTACCTGGCAACAAGGCCAGCGTATCTTTTAAAGTACACAGCAAAACCTGATGGCAACTAATCAGGCCACAAACAGGTTTTCACTCACAGGCCACCCACCAGTTACAGTAGGACCAGCGTGCACTAAACATGTCACACCCCAGCCCTGGCTGGCTCAAGAGAGAAACCTTTGTCCTTTCTGGCTGCTGGAAACACTAAAATAGCAGAAGCAGCGAACACAAAGGGTCCAGAACGTAACATACAGGGGGTGGGGAATGAGGAAACAAGAAAGTCAAAATCAAGACATACAGCACTCAAAAACCTTAACCCTGCATGTCCCAAGGATAAAAGACCACCAGTCTTGTGTTTAAAGCCAAAAAGATCTGCCAATGCTCCAATCTACCAAAGAGTACTGTGCTTGACAAGCTAGACAGCTGGGCCATTGTACAGATACAAACTCCCCAATGCTTCCCACAAAATACCCTTTCCTATTTATACCACGCGTGAGATTACAGATGAGCCAAGCACAAGACTGGAAGCTAGACATTCACAATCCGTGGCTCTTGCTCAGTACTAGCTCACTGTTGGTTTAGGGTCAAGTTATTTAATGTAATCTCCTTATCCACAAAAGACAGGCAAGAAGCACTCACATCATTAATGACAAACTGCTTCCACAAGGGCTAAAAAAATCCAAAGGATCAATGCTTAACATTGTAATGCAGCTTAGGCATACCCTCCCCTTGCTGCCCAACACAAGAGATTAATCTTGTTCCCATCTATTTAGAAGTATTTTTCTTACGAGTCTCAATTCAAGGCAAGAAGAGGGTATCATATGTACAAATCAGTCCCTCCCAGGTTTCCCATTTCTTCTGCTATGTCTCTTCCCAAGAAAAGAGCTCACCACTGAAGGCAAAGTATGTTTCAGAAGTGAAGAACATGCACATGCAGAAACATAAGGTGAGCACACCAGGCTCACTAACATGCCAGACACATGCAAGTACCCTTTTTAAGGCCCATGGCAAACAAACCCAGGATATGTTCCCCATCTTTTCCAAAGGCAAGGACACCCAAAAGCAAATGCCTCCCACTTTCTTCTGCAGGAAAACCCTGTTGACTACAGAATACACGTATGAATACATGTTGACTAGTGACTTGTCAACCCAAGAACTTCACAAACACCTTGGATGAGCAGCAACTAAAACCAGACCTGCTATCATGGCTTTATCACTAATAAAACTTTCATCAGCTTAATAAGAAAGTTTCAGTTTTCTTTGAGCTCATGTGCCCAAATAAAGCACATTATGAGGCTCGAAGTCTGCCCTGGTGGGATTTTTTTGGCCAGTTTTCATGACAAGTGAAAACAGTGAAGGTATCAGGCAAAAGCAGCCATTCTGTAAATAAATAGGGGAAAACAAACAAACAAAAAAAATCACAACAGACCCAACATCATGAAGATCATTCAATTAAATTGTGTCAGCTGAATTGTCAAGGATAGCTGTCCTGGGCTCAGCAGAGCAGTCATTTTTCTCCTTCTTAGTAGCTGGTGCCGGGCTGTGTTTTTGACTTTTGGTCTGGGAACAGCGGTGATAA
>WYDI02023684.1:0-23769 GCA_009867235.2 Psittacus erithacus | reverse complement strand
GGCTTGGAGCAACCTGGTCTAGTGGAAGGTGTCCCTGCCTGTGACAGGGGGTTGGAACTGGGTGAGCTTTAAGGTCCTTTCCAGCCCAAACCAGTCTGTGATTCTTTGCTACTGGCAAATATTAGCTGGGACAGGCAGATCAGGCTTCAGTTGTTGAGTGGATAGAGCAGAAGGGAAAGCTTTCACCAAGACCATCTTTCCTCCTTCCTGTAGGCTGAAGGGATGCCCAGCAGCTTTGCTTAGGTTAGGGAAAGGGAGATTTTACTCCACTCCCAACCTGATGGGCAGGATGCTGACACGCTGTGTAGAAGAGTCAGCTTTTACCTCTTACCAAAACCCAGAATTTAACTGAATTGTGAGGCAGTGGGTGCTGTATGTGAAGCCTTTACGTGAAAACTTCCCATTTCCTCCTTCTCGGCAAGGCTTCTTTGCCTACACCTGTGGCTGCATCATCGTGGTGGAAGACCTGCACTCAGGATCACAGAATCACTGGCTTGGCCATGCAGAGGAGATCTCCACACTCGCTGTCAGCCATGATGCCCAGGTAGGAGAAACTTCTGCTGCCCGAGGCTGGGTTTTGTCTATGTTGCTTTGGGATAATTGAATGTTACAGGCTAAAAGCCTGTTTGTCTGTTCCTCCTTCTGTGTGGAGACCGGGGCTTATCGAAATGCAATAAATGGTTTTCATAGAATGGTAGAATCAGCCAGGCTGGAAAAGACCTTGAAGATCATCATGTCCAACCATTCCCCAGCACTGCCAAGGCCACCACTAAACCATGTCACCTCATCTACATGTTTTTTGAACACTTCCAAGGATGATGATTTCACCACTTCTGGGAAGCCTGTTCCAATATTGGAGCCTCGTCCATTGTTCTGGCTCAGTGTAACATTAAAGGCTGCTCCCTCCCTCCTGGTGATGGTCCATTCCCTCCTGCCATCAGCTGATGGTTGTTCTCACAGGATTTTCCATGTGCCAAGTGTCACTTTAATTTGAGATTAATTGTTTCTAAGACTAACAAAGTATCTCTTATTACTTACCAAGGTCTCAGTGACAACATATTGTTCTGTTAGGTTCTTGCCTCTGCCTCAGGAAAGAGGAATGGAGACTCCCATTGTCAGATCTGCATCTGGAACGTCCCAGATGGGCTTTGCACAGCAAGTCTCTTCCACCATGAGACCCAAGTGCAAGCCATGGCATTCTCTCAGGATGATCGATTCCTTGTCACCCTCGGTGAGTACACCCATAACGTGGGGTGTGAGGCATCCTACAGCAGATATCTCATAGGGCGATGCTTTAACTGTCCAAGACCATGACACATGTACCAGGCTTGTGGCTATGAAGCTGTTTCTTGGTAGCCTTGGGGCAACGGATAATGTAGGATGTAATACTGGAGGTGATCTTGGATCTTCCTGGGAGTGACCACCTGCAGGGGCGCTTTTTCCAGCTGAGTGTGGTCCAGGACACTGTCACCAGTGTTTCAAGAAGAAGCATGCATCCTGTGCATGAATACAGAGCTTCTCCAGCTCCCCTTCAGTCCCTTCTCATTGTCCCAGCTAGCTCGTTTTTCTTCAAGTTACAGCTTGCTTCTGGCTCACAAGTGCTTGTTCAACCTGTATAAATAGTTTCCAGTTACTATATATAGTATCCAGAGGGAAAAGCCTTCTTCTGGACTTATTGCTGCTTAGGTGGCATTGCATAGAAGTAGCCAGACTTCAAACTGTGAGCCTCCTGCCAGGCAGCAGTGCCAGCACAAGATGGACACTCAAGCTGTCTGTTTAGTTTCAGCAGGGGACATTTAAAGGACAAGTATGCAATTAGTAAGCTCTTGTTTTGCATGAGAGAGGATCTGTGGAGCAGGCAACAGGCTCACTCTGGGCTGGTGAGTCTGCCCTTGGAACAAAGCAGCCTTTGCTGGAGAGAAAGAGCTTTGTCCTCTCCATGGAGCAGTGTGGGAGAGCAGCCTCGTCCTCCAGCTCCTGTCTGGGCTGCAGAGGAGAGAAGAGCTGGGTGTCTCCACCTAAGCTTGTGAAGCTTGAGCAAGGCAGCAAGAGGGCACTGTGCTCAAGAGCTGTCTGGGAGCTGGGGATGTTTGCCATCACCAAGGCTGGTGCCTTCTGCCCCCCAGATACAATGGCTTCCATTCAGGTCAGCTTCCATCTCAGCTGTGACCTCAGCAGAGGTGACATCCCTTTCTGATTTCCAGACTGTTGTTTAGCCCTGACTGCACAGTACCACTGAAGGGTGTGTGTGGGGTACACATGAGGTGTGCAGTAGCTCATTGAGGATGTAGAAACAGCAGGAAACCTGCTCTGCCTGTGAAATCCTTACTGAGCCCTGGTTGCAGACCCTCTGCTGGGCCAGATTTGCTACAACCTGCACTGTGAAGTGATAGTTACATCTGTCCTCAACTTGGACAAGAACCCATCACTTTTGCAGCTTTTGCTGAGTGTGCAAGGAGCTGTGTCTACTCCTGGGACGGTGTTTGCAGCAGTCATCTCTGAACAACAGGAGGGAGTGACACAAGCTGATGCAGGAGCACAGTGCATATGCTGTGAGTAGCCTGAGGCTGCAGAATTTCCTCCTACTCTCTTTCATGTTCTACCTAGGGGACTACAGTGATCAAACCATTGCTCTGTGGAATACCTACACTTATGAACTCATGTGGTCAACTTGTATCTCAGAGCCAGTCCATGATGTGGCTTTTAGTCCTTTTTCTCACAGAGAGCTGGCCTGTGTGGGGAAGGGAGCTGTGATGTTCTGGCTGTTGGAGCAGCAGGGAGCTGATGTCCACCTGAAGGTAAACCTCAGTTTTACCTTCTTTTATAATTGCTGATCATAGAATCATAAAATAGTTTGAGTTGGAAGGGAACTTAAGATCATCTAGTTCCAACCCCCCTGCCCTGGTTGGAACTAGACCAGGTTGCTCCAAGCCCCGTCCAACCTGGCCTTGAACACTGCCAGGGATGGAGCATTTACTACCTCTGACTTCTTTCCTAAGCCCCTCATGAGTGTGATGGAGGCTCTACCCCCAGAGTCTGTGAGAGCTGATGATTTCTCTTAAGGAGATGATGTTGGCTGGTCATGAGTGGCTTTCAGTTATATAATACATGAATTTAGGAGAGGAGGAGGTTTATTTTACCTGATGTAGGTAAGCACCATATTCTCTCTGATGTTGTATGTGGTCCTGCAGGTTCATCATGCCCCTGCCCCGGATGTGCTGGGGCCAGTGGAGCTGACCTCTCTCTGTTACGGTGCCGACACTCTTCTTTATAGTGGGACCAACTCAGGCCAGATCTGTGTGTGGGACACTGAGACTAATTGCTGCTTCATGACGTGGGAGGCCGACAAGGGCGAGATCGGTGGGTGCAGGTGCCCTGGGCTTCTCTTGGGGCTGTAACAAGGAAAGAAGTATTGAGCTTGCGGTCCTCTAATTTCAGCCATGCTTGGTAAAATGAGTTTGCTGTGTCGGATGCAGGATGCATGCGGTGGCGATGGCTCTGTGGCCTGGGTTTCCTCAGGGTTCTGGGTTTCCTGGGGGGTTCACCTCTAGTCTGTAAAAACTGCCCTGCCTGAATGAATTGGTGGCCTGGCTGTGAGGAGCACACAGTGGGTGATGGCTGGGAGCAATTGGTGTTCACAGATGCCCTTTGTCCTCTCCATGGTCTCCCAGGTGTGCTGGTGTGTCGGCACAACAGGCTGCTGAGCGGCAGCAACATGAAACGCATCCGCCTGTGGGCAGTGGCCACTGTGCAGGAGCTGAGGCTGAAAGGTCCCGATGCCAGGTAGGCCAGGTGGTGGCCCTTTTGCCTGTCTCACCATGTTCTGGAGATGCTCTTCCCCTCATCCTGCAGCTCCCTGGACCTGTCTGAGAGGTGGCTTTTCACGGACAGACATCAGCTCTGCCTGCAACCACACTGCTCCTGTTGCTCTTCATCCTTAGCTTTTCCTGTCTGTGCTGTGACTACTGATACTTTCTGTCTGGATCTTTTTACTGAACTTTTGCCACAGGTAGCTGAACCCTCCTAATACTGGAAATGGGTGGAGTTTGGCATGCCTGAAGCCTGTGTCAGTGATTTGTAGGAATTCCTGGTGAAATAGGAACTGGTGAAAATACATTGCCTTTCTTCTCTCGCACTGCTGCATCCCCTATTTTTTTTTTCTTTCCTTTTTTTTAATTCCTTCTCTTCCTTCTTTCTCTCTTCCATTTCTTCCCTCTCTTCCATCTCTTCCGTCTCTTCCTTCTTCTCTTATCTTTCCTGTAAAAGATGGTTGCAGTGCAAATGCAAGAGTAGTCACTGTTAATGTAGAGGAGCCGCTCACTGAACCATTTACCTGCAAACACATGACTGGGCTCACTGGAAAGTTGCATTTAAAGGAGGCAGAGTGGCCATTCCAATGTTTGAGCCTGTCTTTCTCACATTCTCCTTTCCTCCAGGTCTGATTTGGTCCTGCTAGAACATGAGATCACCCTCGATGGGACGATAGTCAGTGCAGCCTTTGATGACTTTCTGGAAATGGGAATTGTGGGCACCACGGCAGGAACCCTGTGGTACATCAACTGGACGGAGAGCATGAGCATCCGACTGATCAGTGGCCACAAGAACAAGGTTAGAGGTGGTTTGCCTCACAGAGCACCAAGTGCTGTATGTGCTGTCCATGCCCTGGGAAGCACGTGCGGGCTGCAACAGCACTCCCTGGTCTGGCCACTGGATGATGGGATGACATGGAGTCTACAGGAAACTGTGCACACTGAGGAGTCCAACCTGAAGAAGTCTGAGCTCATCCACTCTTAGCCCTCAGCATTCAACAGCCTCAGGCTGGGAGCAGCTGTGGGTCTTTCTGCTGCAGCACAAGGATGCAGTTTGCAATCACTAAGGCTTCATTACTGAGTACTGCAGTTTCTGTTTGCCAGCTGGACATCCATAGTGAATAACATTTGCTTTGCAAAACCAAAAAAAATCCAAACCCAGGTGAAGAATGACTGTTCTGACTTTTGCTGTTGCTTTGCGGTATCATTATGCTCTAGCAAAAAGGGTTCAGGTGGTTGAAGAGAAGGTATTTTATGCAGACCTATGCTGCACAGTGCCTGGTCTTACCTTTGGGGTTAGGTTTACTAATTTACATTATAAGCTTAGCTATCAGCCCAGAATTTAAGCGCAAAACCAAATCACCCACCTCTCTTTGCCTTTAGGGCTTCTTGGCTGATGCTTCCCATGGGAGAGGTCTTGGGGGGGGATGGGACGGGGAGAGGAGCATCTGTAGAACTGTGTTCCCCATCTTGTTTCTCGCTGCAGGTGACTGAGGTGTGCTTCAGTCCTGATGAGACTCACTGCGCAACGTGCGGGGAGGATGGCAGTGTGAGGATCTGGTCTCTGGGCAGCATGGAGCTGGTGGTACAGTTCCAAGTGCTCAACCAGGTAATAGTGGTACCTCAATCTCTTCCTCCTGGCAGAGGGCACAGGAGGAAGGAATCCTTGCTTGGGGTTACAAGGACTGCTATGCCCTCATGGATGAGACAAAGCTAGGGAAATGCTTGTAGTGCACTGGACTGCACAATCCTGCTGTTCTCACTGTGTCATCAGGTCTCTCCCCTGGTTCCTTTGCAGAGCTGCCAGTGCCTGGCCTGGAAGCCTCATCCTGTCGTTGCACAGGGAGCTGAGAGCCAGCATGTAGTGGCAGGGTACAGTGATGGCACCATCCGTGTGTTCAGCATTTCCAGGACAGAGATGGAGCTGAAAATGCAACCCCATGCTGTTGCACTGACTGCGATTGCCTACTCCACAGACGGTGAGGCTGCCTCTCACACAAGTGTGGAACATGGCTTGATTGTGCCTGGGTTACCCTGACCTCCAAGTGCTCTGCACACCATCAACCTGCCCAAAAACCTGGGGCCAGGGAGATCCAGGGAATTTGTATCAATGAGTTTGGTAGCTCTGCCAGCTGAGCATGTTGGTAAATGGGACACGGGAGGTATATTGGCGGTGGCATAGCAAAGAGATTTGGGTACAACAAATGCGCCTTTGTCCTCCTGCTTATGATCTACAGTGGGTCTTCTTCAGTGTCTAAGAAGTGTCTCTGAGACATCTCATCATACCCAGCCCTGACTCAGTTGTTCCCAGCCTTTCACAGTGCTTTGGGACACTGGTATCCGTGATCTCAGACCTTCCTCCTGTGAGCTTTTTCTTCTCCTACAAGAAGTGTCACATTCTTTTTCTCTCTCTGTCCACAGGAGAAATTATCTTATCGGGTGGCAAGGATGGGCTTGTGGCTGTCAGCAGCCCTCGCACTGGAATGACCATCCATGTCCTTTCTGACCACAAAGGCTCCCCCATCACTGCTCTGCAGTGCACTATGAAGCAGGTGAGACCTCACCTTTGCCCTGGCCCTGTGCAGCAGCAAGTCCCTGTGGGTCATTCCCCAGCCATGTCAGTCAGTGAGTCTGCTTCTTTGTCCCTTGCTTTTCCTCTTCAGGCCACCAAACCCTCCAACAGCTTCTGTTCAGTTTTTCTGGCTCTGTACTGTTCTTTTTTGGAGCTGGGAAGACTTGGCTGTGCAGCAGTGTGATGGTTTTAGCATCTTCTTTCTCCTCCTCTTCATGGGGAGTTTTCATCCTTTGTACAGTGGAAATGACAATAATTTTGCCTAAGTTCTTATGCTTTAAAATCATCCACACTTCAAGGCTGGGCTCCTTGGGAATTCTAGACTTGGGAGATCCTCCTCAGTTTTAGGTAAAGGACATTGTTAGGGGACTCACAGTATCAGCAAGGACTCCCCTATGACATGAGCAGGTCCAGAGGGCATCCCAGGGAAGAGATCCATGTTGTTCAGGCCAGGCACTCTCCCTCCCCTGGCAGCCTCTTCTGCTGGGGCTTTCAGCCCAGAGCATGCTGCTGGTTCCTACACCACAGCCTCATTCTCCTGTTGGATTCTAAGGGACTTTAAGCACTGCCCAAATGGAAGTGAACTGATCCCCTGCGGCATAAGGCCTATGTTCCCACCAGCTCCTGCCCCACACTCATTCTGGTGGCAGCTTCTAGACTAAACTTCAAGCTTAAACTCACAGCACTATGCTCATCTTCCACAGTACCAGGACTTTGGGGTGGAAGGAGGTGAGCTCTGGCTGGCCACCAGCTTGGACCGGCGGGTCAGCATCTGGGCCTCCAACTGGCTGAAGGACAAGTGTGAGCTCCTCGACTGGCTCAGCTTCCCTGCTCCTGCCAGCCCCGAGGTAAGTGTGCCACTGCCAGCCTCTGCTTGCTATGGCACCAGTCTGGTGGTGCAGGTCTCAACACCTGCGAGCTGGAGAAGGAATACCTCAAGGCTCTGAGCAGGATGGGGCCAAAGAGAGAGGGTGAACTTCATTAGTCATAGAACGATAGAGTGGTTTGGGTTGGAAGGGACCTTAAAGCTCATCCAGTTCCAACGCCCTGCCACAGGCAGGGACACCTTCCAGTAGACCAGGTTGCTCCAAGCCGCATCCAACCTGGCCTTGAACACTGTCAGGGATGGGGCAGCCACAGCTTCTCTGGGCACCCTGTGCCAGCGCCTCAGCACCCTCACAGGGAAGGGCTTCTTCCTTATCGTTTTAGTCACCTTTGTTAGTTCTGCTGCTTGTAGAGTATCTTGGCAAATATACTTTCTTGTCTATTGAAGAGCAGTGGGAATTGGAGCAGTGTCTGACTTCTGGGAAGCACTGTTTGTAAGCGTGAGGAGTCAAAAACTGCATATGCAAAGAGCTAACACCCCTGTGCTGCACAGAACAGAGCACAGGCAGCAGTGAGCACAGCACCCAGGAGAGACACCTCATTATAAGCGTGCTGCCAACTTTGACACTCCCAAAGAGCATGAATACTCAGAGCCAGGAGCCCAGGGACCTGCTCATAAACCAAGTACTCAACCTTGTGTGTCTGTGATGCTTTGCAGAACCCTTTAGCTCCAACCCAGGTGTGAGATTTGGGCAGCAGAACACTTGCTAGAAAGAGAGGAGGGTGTGTATCAGATGTGAAGATGATCTCTTGTTCCCAAAACACTGGTTTTCCTCTCCATGAAAGAAGCTCACTACAGGTCTCCCCACAGTGAACAGGGAAAGGGTTGATCTTGCATCTACTACTAAAGATCTGTCTTATGGGCCCTATTTTCTTGTGTTAAACTGATCCATAACCCAATCCCACCTTCAAACCCATATACCAATAATACCTTGATGGAAATTCAACTCTCCTGTGTCCCACTCCTACAACAGTAAACTATTTCCTTTTGGTTTTTGTGGCAGTGTGTGGTTGCTCCTTGCTTTACCATCAGCATGTCTGAGATGGCAATGCAAGAGGGAGGAAACAGCCTCCAGCATACTGATTTCATACTGCTCAGACACCACAGCCCCAGGACTGGTGTCCTCATGCTCTCCTTTTGACCCCCACTGTGTTGGGTCAGGCTAGAGAAGCTGGCCTCAGTTTTGTTCCCTTTGGTTTCCCTCACCAGGGTCTGGACACCCTTCCGCTCAGCCTGGCTGCGTTCTGCCCATGGGAACATGGCACCTTGGTCTACGTCGGCTTTGGGAGGCAGAAGGAAGCCTTGTTTTACAGTCTGCACAAGAAACAGGTACTTGTGCCCTGCCAGGGCAGCTCAGGTACTCCTCAGCCGCTGCGAGGCTGTAGCCACATGGAATGGAGTGCAGCAGTTAGGAGAGGCTGCGCTGCCCTGTGTGTAAAGCCATGCCTCAAGGTGTGAGGCGGGCCCAGGTGAGCAGCTGCTCAGGGCAACAGCTTTTCATCTCAGAACCTCCAGGGGCCCTGGTCTGGGCAGGCTGCCAGCCCCGCTGCCTCCTTTCCATCCCAGTGGAGGGGAAGGCATTTACCTTCAGGAGCACCAACACTCTAAATCTTTGAGTCAAGTCTCTAGAAAGTCAATGCCTTTGGCAGGTTTCCAAGCTCTGAGAGGTGCTGTGCATCTGTCAGCCTCCCCTCTGAGAGAAGCCCTTTGCCCTCCTAACAACCATCACTGCAGCAGCTCTGGTCTCCTGCCTGCTTTCTGAGGTGCTGTTTCTTTTTCTGGAGCATAGGTAGTCATGAAGATCCCTTTGCCGTACTTTGCCACATCGTTCAGCCTGTCTCCTGCAGCACGCTTCATGGCTGTTGGCTTCGGGGGTGAGTACCAGAGGGTGCTGTGAACTCTGCTGCTCAGGCTGCCTTGCACCCAGGCTACCTTTTGGTGGAGAGCGATGTCCCCTTCTTCCTGTGAGTGGGGGAAACCAAGTGCCCTCTTTCCTTTAACAAGCAGCCCCTATCCTCAGAGCTGGGAGCTGTGGTCCTGGACAGGGTAAGCACTGGGCAAGGAGAAAGCTCTGGGCAACTCATAGGTCAGAAATGAGATGCATGAGCTCTGTCCTGTTTGTCAATGAGCAGGGTTTGTCACTTGAATGATGACTTGGGGTTAGGAGTTGTCTGTATCTTTGCCTCTGTGAGCTACAGCCCAGGAGGCAGAAGGGACTTGCTCACAGCCAATCTGGGACAGTTGGCACCCTGCTCCTCTTAAGGGCACCTTGCTCCTATAGCTGTTTGTACCTGCCTGAGGAGGCAGCACATGTCCATCCTGTGCTGAGCTCCATCCCTGCCCCAGAGCTGTGGGGCACCTGCTGAGCCCAAGACCAGCTGCTTTAGGGGGCTGTGAGCTAGCAGAGCTGCACCAGTGTGTGCTGCCATACCCATCGCTGCCCTTGGACAGCCTGACACACAGCAAGGAGCTGTGCCATCATGCTCTCTCACTATTACCAGCGAGCAGTTGCCTACTTGCCTCAGCAGGAACTTGCCCCTGCCTCTCACCTGGCTGCCTGTCAGCTTAGCACTGGGGTGATGGGAACGGTGCTTGTCCCAGCGCTCCTCCCCTGGGCTGACCCCTGTTCTCCCCACAGCCCGGCTGCTGCGGCTCCTGCGCTGCCCCGGCGAGGCGCAAGACTATGGCGGCCACGATGACGCCGTCCATGGATGCTGCTTCGCCCCCTCGGGCCGCCGCCTCCTCACGGCCTCGCACAGCGCCGTCCTGCTCTGGGAGCTCACGGGCGGCTGAGCCAAAGCCCCCGGGCCCGCGGCGCTCCTCCAGGAGCAGGCGGGTCCCTGGCGTCCCGCGGGCCAGGACCCGGCTCCCCTGCCCTGGCACCAGGCCCTGGGATAGGCCCCGGCTTAGGCCCCAACTAGGCCCCGACGCCAGCGTTGCCCTGGCTGGGTCCGGACGCGGCGGTGGGCCGCGGGGCAGGCCCGGCGAGGTGCGGAGTGTGTCTGACGGCCGCATCCGCCGTTTCGACCGTTTGTTTTTGTTTAATAAAAACACCGAGAGCCGACGGGTTCGGGGTGCTGTGCGACGTGCCCCGCCCGCCCGCCGGGGGGCGCAGCTCCCCGTCCCGCGCCGCTCTGCGCCGCAGCTCGCTGGTGCGGCCGGAAGCGGGAGATTGTGGCGGGGAGGGGGCGGCCCCGGTAGCGGCGGCGGCGGTGCCGCCATGAAGCGGGACGTGAGGATCCTGCTGCTGGGGGACGGTGAGGCCGTGACCGGGTGTCCCAGTGTGCCGGGGAGCGGCTGCGCCTGCCCGGGGAGCGGGGCTCTGCCTGCCCCAAGTCTGGCGGCTCCGGGGCCCTCCCTCCCCATAGCTGCCTCCAAGCGGGCCGGGCTGCACTGTCGTCCCCCCGGGGCCTCCCGCTGGGAAGGGGCCTCGCGGCCGGGCTGGTGCCAGTGTGCTGCCTTTCTCTCTTAGCCCAGGTGGGGAAGACATCCCTGATCATGGCCCTGGTGGGAGAGGAGTTCCCGGAAGAGGTGAGCGGCAGCGGCGGGACACTGTGTCCTGGGTGGCGGCCGTGGGCTGCGGAGGGTGAGCGGGGGGCTCCTGCCGAAACGGTGCTGTCTCCGGTCTGTACTCTAATCCCTGCCCTGCGGGAGGGATGTAGGGACCTGGCAGGCCTCGCTCCCTGCTGCTGGGGTCTGTGTGGCACAGTGGACCATTGGGCACAGCCTTGCCACGCAGAGTGGAGCCATTTGCTCCCCAGCTGTGGCCTTTCCATGATGGCACCAGCACCAAGCCTTTAGAAGTGGCAGCACCATGTTCCCTGTCCTTCTGTGCCCATCTGGAGACAGGCTTGGTGCTTTGAGCTGGGCCATCTGCTAGGAGCAGCACCCAGCCGGCCCCATGGAGCCTCCACATGGGCAGCTTGCTGTCCCATCACGTTTTGGGTAGGAAAACGGGATTCTTCCAGCCAGGCATGTTTGCCCTGTGCTGTCAGTTGGCTTCCCCTACTGTCCACGAGCAGATGGTGCCTTCTGCAACATTCCTGCTGGGAAAACATCAGCTCTGGGGGCTTGGGGGAGGACCGGCCCTGAGCACCTTCCCGTGCTCTCATGGCAGAGCCTGGACAATCAGCTTAGAGCTTCTCCCAGCTGCCAGGAGGTCCGTCTGGAGAGCTGGGGGAGTACTGAGGGCTTATCTCTGGAGCAGCAGCGTGGGCAGCAGCACTGGAGAGGCAGCTTTCCCAGCTTCTTGCAGCAAGCTGGGGTGGCAGCTGCAACCCAGGGAGCCAGGAGAGGAGCCATCCCTGGTGTGGAGCTTGTCCCATCCCAGCAGTGAGGGAGCTGGGGAGCAGCCACGCTGGGCTCTGAAGTCCCTTGTTGCCCATCCTCTCGGCTGTGCTGGGCTGGAGCAGAGGCTGTTGGCTTTGCAGGTGCCACCTCGTGCGGAGGAGATCACGATCCCAGCTGATGTCACCCCAGAGAAAGTCCCCACACACATAGTGGACTACTCGGGTATGGCCCGTGTCCCTTCCCTTCTCCACTCCCTGCCTGATTTAGGGAAGCAGGAAGGGGTCCAGTCAATGATGGGCTCTTCTCCTTTCAGAGTCTGAACAAACAGAGGATGAGCTGCAGGAGGAGATCTCTAAGGTGAGCAGGGCTGGACAGGGGTGTTGCAGGACTGCTCACTCTCCCTCTTAGTCAACCAGAGACACACAGATTAATGCTATGGGTTTGTTTAATCGTTCCTTGTCTGTAATCTTGGTGTGTGTGGCCTGTCCCTGCCCTCTGGGGATTCTCCAGAAGGAGAGCAGCAGGGGGTGGCCCACCAGGAGGTAGAAGAGGCTGCTGAGCAGAGGACATGCTCTCACCCTCAGGATGTTCCCCATGGACTCCGAAGAGGGGAGAAGTAGTTGCTGAGCTTGGGTGAGCCTCCTCTGCTCCCTTCATTTAGGTCCCTGTTACTGCCTGATGAAGCAGTGGCCCAGAGGAGTTGGTTTGGGAGCTGGAGCCCTGAGGAGCACTGATCAGGGAGGAATGAGGGCTCCCATGTGTTTTGGAGCAGCCATGGAGCAATAATCCCCTTGGCTGGCTGGGGTGGGCCCAGCTGTTCTTCCCTGCCCTGGGATTAACCCTGGCCCTGCAGAGGGGAGGACCTCTTGATTATGGGTGATAAATCTGCCTCTCTTCTGCATGTCTCACATGCACAGAGCTATTTAGTATTTCCACCTCGGTGACTGAATGGCCAAGGATGTGAGCGCAGGGGTCTTGTTTCCTCCACACAGACAGCAAGAGTATACAGAGGCTTAAAATGGCTCTGGGAAATCCTGCCTAAACCCTTGTGTGTTCTCAGGATTAGCACTGAACTCTCTCCTGAGAGGGCCAGTGATCCCTTCTGTCTGCTTCAGACGCAGTGCTGGGGTCAATGCTGCATGCATGGAGTCACCAGGGGAGGAGGGCAGCGGCCCCTGGCCCAGTTCAGCTGCTGAGGGGTTGGAGCAGGGAACTGGGGCTCAGGCCTGGAGGCAGATGTGCTCAGGGGGCTCCTGGAGCAGAAGAGCTGGTCTGTGCTCCGGGCACCCTCTTGTAGAGCTTGTGTTGATGATGGGTGAGTGTTGCTGTGGGTATGTACTGGGTTTCGGTGCCAGGGCTGTGCCGTGGGCTCAGGCAGCCTCACTGGTGCAGTGACCCTTGCTCACCACCCTCTGCCACTTCTCTTGTAGGCCAATGTGGTCTGCGTGGTGTACGATGTTACCAAGGAGGCCACGATTGAGAAGGTAAAGGGGGTCCCACCAGAACCCCGAACAGCAGTACCAGAGGGGAGGGGGTACCCAGTGCTGAGTCCTTGCACCCTGCCCTGGCTTTTTGCTGTGGGTGGGTGTTGGTGCCCCCCAGCCCTGTGGAAGGAGTTTGGGGTTTGAGACCCCTGCAAGCAGCTTAAGCGTGCTCCCATGTTGGCTGTTGTCCTCATGTGCTGTGGGACAAGGCGTGTTAGATCCTTCTGCTGGCATCCAGCATCCCTGGGGCTGTTGTGCCTGCTGGTGCAGGAGAATATGAGGAGTGGATGGCTGCAAGGATGTGCTGGGGCTGCACTGACAGGCTTTTCCCTGTGCTCACCTTCCAGATTCGCACAAAGTGGATCCCCATGGTGAACGGGGGAGCTGAAAAGGGCGCCAGGTAACATGTCTGGAGTGGTCTGTGTGCAGATTTGGGGGGTTACGGAGGCTGTGGGGTGCCCACCACCCTCACCTCCTCCTGTGGTTACTGAGGTCAGATCAGCTCTGGCTTGTGACATGACCATTTGTAGCTGAAGAACCCGGGGGCTTTTTTCCTTCATAGATCTAGCTGAGGGCTCCAGGAGAGGGTTCCTTCCCCTTCTTGATCTCCTCTAAGCCAGACAGGGAGAGGAGCCTGCAAAGGGAGGCACAGAAGCCTCAGTCTGTGTGTGGAGTGCTTGGGCAGAAGGCTGCTATGCTGGATTAAAGGCTCCTGAGCATATTGTTGTTGGGTGAAAGCGTAAGCAGGATCAGGCAGCCTGTTCTCCAGGTGGATGCTCCCAGCTGCTCTGGACCTTGCAGAGGAGGGGGTGGTGCTCCCAGCCTGCTGCTTGTGAGCATGTGTGGCTGGGGCAGTGCTGGCTTCACTTGTGCTCTCTGATATTCCATCTCTTCCCCAGGATCCCCATTATTTTAGTGGGAAACAAGTCTGACCTGCAGATGGGGAGCTCCATGGACGTTATTCTGCCCATCATGAACCAGTTCTCAGAAATTGAGACCTGCGTGGAGGTGAGGAAACTCCAGAGCCTCCCTGAGAGGTAGCAGCACTTGTCTGGTGTGAGTCAGGGAGCCTTTGTGCCTGTGGAGATAATGTTGGGGCCCCCAATACAAGAGGGACGTGGAGCTGTTGGAGCGAGTCCAGAGGAGGTCATGGGGATGCTGCAAGGGCTGGAGCAGCTCTGCTCTGGAGCCAGGCTGAGAGAGCTGGGCTTGTTCAGCCTGGAGAAGAGAAGGCTCCATAAGGGGAGACCTTGGAGCAGCTCCAGTGCCTGAAGGGGCTACAAGAAATCTGGAGAGGGGCTTTGGACAAGGGTCTGTAGGGACAGGACAAGGGGGAATGGCTTTAACCTGAGAGAAGGGAGACTGAGATGAGCTCTTAGGTAGAAGCTCTTCCCTGTGAGGGTGCTGAGGCGCTGGCACAGGTTGCCCAGAGAAGCTGTGGCTGTCCCATCCGTGGCAGTGTTCAGGGCCAGGTTGGATGGGGCTTGGAGCAAGCTGGTCTAGTGGAAGGTGTCCCTGCCTGTGGCAGGGGGTTGGAACTTTAAGGTCCCTTCCAACCCAAACCAGTCTGGGATTCTAGATTCTATGATCTGCCCTGCTAGCCCTGCTCTGCAGAAGTCCCTGTCTGAGTCTTGAGGGCCTGTGCTTTCGGCATTCTGGCCTTTGTCTTCGTTGCAGAGAGTGGCTGTCAGTGTCTGCCCACTCTGGCTCTTGCTGTAGCTGATGTTGGAGCTATACGTAGCTCTGGGGCTGTGGCTCTGGGGCTGTGGAGCAGGCAGAGCAAAGCCACAGCACGAGCAGGAGATTTCCCTCTTGTGAGCAGACATTGCTCCGTGCTTTGGTGCACAATCTGATTCAGGGAGCTTGTGTCCTCCTCCCTCTGTTCTGTGTCACCATCCCATCACCTGCCCTCACTCACAGGGCTGTCTCTTCCTTTGAATCCCCAGTGCTCTGCCAAGAACCTCAAGAACATTTCTGAGCTCTTCTACTATGCCCAGAAAGCTGTGCTGCACCCCACGGCCCCCCTCTACGATCCAGAGGAGAAGCAGGTAGGAAGCTCTGCTCAAAGCCCCTTGGAGTATCTCCTTCCCATCACAGTGCCCTGTTCTGGGGCTGTGCTTTTGCTCCTGGAGAGTTTGGGCCAGCACAGCTAAACCAAGGGGAAAGCACCCATCTCCTGTGCTCAGCACAGCCAGCTGAGCATGGCCAGGCCAGAGAGAGGCCAGGAGCATGTTGGAGTAGAACCCGTCATGCCCCAGGCCATGTGTTAACCATGGTGGGAAGGGTCCAGGAGAAGACTTCCCCTGGAGCTGTGATACTGCCGTAGCTGGACCGTGCTCCCAGGCAGCACAGGAAGGGAACCCCTCTGCACATGGGGTTTCAGGAGGCAGGGCCAGGCTGATGGCGTTGCCTTGTTTTCATCACCATGGTTGGTCCCTTGCAGCTGAAACCTGCGTGTGCACGAGCACTGACCCGGATTTTCAACCTCTCGGACCAGGATAACAACCAGATCCTTAGTGATGATGAACTCAACTACTTCCAGGTAGGGCTGGCTGCAGAGCTGAGATGATCTCCAGCCCCTCATGGAACACCCTAGTGTCCCCTTTCCATCCAACACCAGGCAGAAAGGCTGCCCCTCTCTTGACATGGCTGTCCTGTTTGCATCCAGTACTTCTGCTGTTGGGCAGTTGTAGCTAAAGCACCCTAAGGTGCATCTTGGAGCACATGGGGATCCACAGGTCTTCCATCTTCACTAAGCTTGGGCTGAGTTTGCTCTGCAGTGGGAAGAGCAGGACGCTCTGGAGCTGTTGAGAGTCATGTGTTACTGGGATGCTGAAGAGCAGGGGTTTGGTGAAGGTCCAAGGCAGGAATCCGTGGGCTGGGTGGATTTGCTCTCCTAGAAACACCCATCCCCTTGCCAGGGGAGAGGGATGCTGGCAAGACAGAGGCTGGGGCTGTCTGAGTGCTTTGCTGATGATGACCGTATTTCTCTTGGGAGGCAGAAATCCTGTTTTGGAAACCCGCTGGCTCCCCAAGCCCTGGAGGACGTGAAGATGGTTGTGTGGAAGAACACCACAGACGGGGTGCAGGACAACGGCCTGACCTTGAATGGTAACAGTGCAGGGGCTCTCTGCCTCATCCCAGCAAGAGATGGGGGACCCCTCTCCTTTGCATATTGTCAGGGGCCCTGACATTGGTCTGAGCCTCCTGGCTCTCATTCCAAGCCCTCTTGTCAAAGCAAGCCAAAGCCTGCTCTGGCTACTAGAGCTCTCTGTCCAGCAGCCTGTTTTCCCAAGGGAAAGCATGGTCCCAAGGAGTGGATCCCTGAAGCTGAGCCCCCACTGTCTGAGCCACCTGATCTCTCCTGCAGGCTTCCTCTTCCTCAACACGCTCTTCATCCAGAGGGGCCGGCATGAGACCACTTGGACCATCCTCCGCCGCTTTGGGTATGACGATGAGCTGGAGCTGACAGATGACTACCTGCACCCACAGTGCGTATCCTGGCTGGAGTGGGGTGGCCGGTGTGTGTTACCCCCATGGTGCACAGCTGGAGCTGCCCAGCTACTTTGCTGGCTCCTGCCTGCGCCTGGGGCTTTGTTGTGTTCCTCACTGAGGCTGAATCCGTACCTATAGCTCATGGTCAGGTTCATGCTCCTCCATCTTCCCCTGTGGGGTTGACAATGAATATAATGGGCCTTGGAGCTGCTGGCTGTGATGTAGGCAGGCCAGGGAGGTGGGGAGCGAAGGCCTGTCCCTGACTTCACATCAGTAAGGGGTTTTTGAAGGCTGCTCCATCTCAGCCTGAGCTGAGGCAGAATGGCTCTGTCAGGAGCAGTGAGCTGTCAGCATGGCGCTCCTGGCTGATTCTGCAGCTGCTGCCTCTTCTCTGCTCCCTGCCACTCTGGAGGTGGTGATCCAGCGGTAATGAAAGGGTTTGGCTTGTGAGCTGCCTCATCCTCCCCCCAGACAGCAGGCTGTGCAGGGAGGCAACAGGGTACGTGCTGGTGGAAAGCACCCCTGGGGCAGTGCTGTGCCCTGCTGAAGCCTTGGGCGTGAGGCTCCATCATCTCCCTGGCTGCTTGGGATGTACTGAGGAGAGGCCACTGTGCACCCTTGAGGGTTTCTTCCCAAAACAAAGAGGGCTGTGACAAGGAACGGCCAGGCCTGGGGACAACTACTGGTCTTAAGTAGGGAGAGAGTGGGGAGCTCTGGCTTGGCTGCAGACTTGCTCGCGCTCTGCCCTTGGTTCAGAGCTCACAGTGGATCACTTGGGTCTCCTCCACCAGGTTCCGGCTGCCCCCCGGCTGCTCCACAGAGCTCAACCACTTGGGCTACCAGTTCCTGCAGCGTCTGTTTGAGAAGCACGACAAGGTGGGCAGAGTGTGCTGGAGCTGTCTGGAAGGGGGTGCTCTGCTGGGCCTGCACATAGCTGCTCTCCACTGCTCCAAGGAACAGATGTAGCCTCAGTGAGGAGCTTCCCTCTGCCACAGCGTTCCCTTCGCCACAGTGCTCCCTTCAAAGCTGCTTGCCCAGGCTTTGGGAGCAGAAAGCGGTCACGGCAAGTCTGATGGCATGTCAAGGGGTTGTTGTCATGGCCCTTGACCAAAGGACAGCCAGTAAAATTTGGCCCTTCAGGGGCTGGGTCCAAGTTAACAAACTGGTGTAGCCCTTGTAGTGCCTGGCTGCGGGATGAAAGGAGGCAGGGAAGCAGGCAGAGCTGCTGGCCTGCAGCCACAGACCAAGAACGAGCATTCACACAGCTGCCAGCCCTGTTGAGGGAGTGCCAGGCTGGAGAGGGAGAGAAAGCAACTGATTCGTGCCATGCTCTGGTTCTTTGGAGAGAGGGAGAAGGGGATGTGCTGGATCTGCCATGCACCTGCACACACTAGTTACTCACATGTTGATGTGCACTGGGGTGCAGCAGCCCTGTGGCCTCAGGGTATTGCAGCACTGAGCTGATGCACATCCAGACGTGCCCAATGCTGCAGATCCTGTGCTGGTGGCCACACACGCACCTTGGGTGCTACCTTGCAGTGTTCAGGACCAGGCTGGACCAGTGCAAGCTGCTGTGGGGTAGCTGTCCCTGGGGAATCCAGGAACAGCAGCTCAGGGCTGTGGGATTAATTTCTGCCATTGGAAGCACCCCTGTGTCATTACACAGCAGCGAGCAAGGTGGCTTGTGTCCTGGAGATACTCTGGACCCTATCAGTGTTTAGTGTGGCTGCAGAGAGCTGCTGGCACTGCACAGGCCATGTCCTCAGCTGCTGACTCCTTTGTCTCTGCAGGACCAGGATGGAGCCCTCTCACCCACAGAGCTGCAGAACTTCTTCAGCGTCTTCCCCTGCATGCCCTGGGGTCCTGAGCTCTACAACACGGTATGCACTACTGATAAAGGCCTGCTTTCCCTGCATGGATTCCTCTCCCAGTGGACGTAAGCTCAGTTCCTCTCCCTGCCTGTACTCACATCTCTTAGCCCTTGCTGATCCTGTTGGCTTCCTGGTGTGCTCTATCTCTGCAGGCTCATGGCTTACCTGGATGTGCAGCACTGCCTGGCATGTCTGGGCTACCTGGGCTACCCCATCTTCTCGGAGCAGGACTCCCAGACACAGGCCCTCACAGGTACAGCCATGCCCTCCCCTTCTGTCACAGCCGAGGTCCCTGCTGTTACTCACCCGGCCTTTCTCCTGCCAGTGACCCGGGAGAAGAGGATTGACCTGGAGAAAGGCCAGACCCAGAGAAACGTCTTCCTCTGCAAGGTGCTGGGAGCCAGGGGCGCAGGCAAGTCTGCCTTCCTGCAGGCCTTCCTCGGCAGGAGCCTGGTGGTGAGTGCTGCTCCCCTCTTGAGAGGGGAGGCCCAGCGGAGAGCCCTGAGGCCCTTGAGCTGGCCACATCTGCCCATGGCCAGATCCCAGCAAAGGGCTTCACACCCTGCTCCATGCTGGCTGCTGTGGCTTTTAAATCCTTAACTTTGGCAGTGGGCCCATCCCCCCTGCTTGTCCCGAGAGGCTGGAGGGGCTGTGCCTTTCCCTGGCAGCCACACCTCCCAGGTCTGAGCGAGGTGATGCTGGCTTGCCCTGCCTTGCAAACAGCCCCATGTCTCATGCCAGGTACTGGCTGGCCTTCCAGTGACTGTTACACCACGGGAACCTGGGGCAGTGTGAAATGTTCTCCCTCCCTCAAGCTCTTGCTGCCAACCCTTTGAGATGGTGTTTTCATGGCAGGCCCAGAAGGAGAACCCAGGAGAGCCGTCCCTCTATGCCATCAACACAGTGCAGGTCAATGGCCAGGAGAAGTACCTTATAGTAAGTCGGGGAGAGGAGGGAAGAGCTGCTGTGCCTGTCTGGCAGCAGGGCTGGCACAGTACCTGGTGCTGGTGTTGGAGGTGGCCCATCCTGGTGACACGGGGCTGTGCCACATGGCCTTTCCCTCCCACTCCAGCTGTATGAGGTGGGCACTGACACGACGTTCTTGAAGCCATCGGACACAGCCTGTGATGTCGCCTGCTTCATCTATGACCTGAGCGAGCCCAGGTCCTTCAGCTACTGTGCCAGTATTTATAAGGTAGGTGCAGGGGTCCCGGGGGCTTTCAGCCTCCATGTAGCAGCGCCACATCTCCCAGGCTTGGTGGCTTACCCCTCCCTGGGACTTCTCCCTGTCTCTGCAGCAACACTACATGGACAGCCAGATCCCCTGTGTCTTTGTGGCCTCCAAGACAGACCTGCCAGAAGCGAGTCACCAGCCTGGCCTCTCCCCTGCCGAGTTCTGCTACAAGCACTGCCTCCCACCACCCTTCCTCTTCTCCTGCCATGGCCAGGGGCCACCCAGTACTACTGTGTACACCAAGCTGGCCACCGCCGCCACCTTCCCGTTAGTATCCTTCCCATGGAGGGGGCTCTTGGGGGGGAGCAGAGCTTGGGGGCCCGGAAGGGGCTGTGTCCAAACCCTGCCTCTGCCACGATGCCTTGGGTTTAGTTTCTCTGTACGCTTATGGTGTCATCTGCTCATACAAGTAGTCAAAACCAAAAGGGCACTTTATTCCCTGCTTGGAGTGGGTGGCAGCTCTCTTCTGCCTTGTGTGTGTCTCTGGTAGATTTATTAGATAGATCCTGCCACGGGAGGTTTTCTTTCTGAAGCCTGAGATGAAACTGCTGAAGGGGAGCAGCCAGCCTGGTTTGCCAAGGCCCACAGAGGGGGGGTGGCAGCTATTTTCTACTGATGAGGTGGATCAGACTGAAAAAAGAGGTCAGCAAAGCGAGACCTCTGTTCACACAGCCTCCCTTTGGGAAGGAGCAGCACCTGAAAGGAGCTGGATAACGGGGCAGGACACAGCCAGGGACATTTGGGAAGGAGGAGTCTGTGTGTGGCATCACCCTGCTCGAGGAGCAGAGGAGGGGGCTGAGGGTCAGCTCAACACCGTGGGTAGAACGCTCCCAGGGAGAGTGTGTGGGTGCCTTGGGAGCCAGGCTGGGATTACCAGTGAGTGGTTTTCCCTCCAGCTGCTTTTCAGTAAACAACTTTATTTTTAGAGCTGACACTTCTTTTTATTTTTTTCCCCCTCTGCAGTATTAAAATTTAAATATTCTTAATATATCTTAGGGTATGTGGTATAAATAAATAACAGCGTAATGGAGGGCCAGGGATTGGCTCTTCCCCCTCGATTTAGCGGGGAATGAATAATGGATATCTCTTTCCTCCTCGGAGAGGAGCATGTTGATGCTGGACAGCACATGTTTAGGAGGGGAATGTGTACACTGGGCATGATGGAGCTTTTTCCCTCCCTGCCCTTCAGTTGGTCTCTGCCTGCATCCGCTCCTGGGTCTGTGTGCACTTGGAGTTGGGAAATCAGCTTGACCTAGAAAGGCAGCTCCTACCTCGTATTTGTCATTAGGGGTTGCTGTGCTATTTCCAGGATGGATAGAGCCACATCTGTCCCACTGGAGGCTTGATGATGATGCTGGGTTCTCCAGTGTGCAGGGCAGAGGAGGCTCTCAGTGCTCTCTGCCTCTGTCCCAAGCCTGGAGCTGTGCTGTGGTCACTCTCTGTCCCCACCCTGGGACACCCCAGCCTCACTGCTTGGGGTGGAAGCACTCCGGGCTGTTGGGGAGCTTGCTGTTGGACAGTGTTGCTGTGCACCTTCTCACTAGCCTCTCTTCTCTTTCCTTGCAGTCACTTGAACGCCGTGGAGCTGGGAGCCGTGTCCTTCTGGCTGCGGGTGGCACTGGGGACCACAGTGGCAGCGCTGGTGGGGTTCACACTGTACCGGGTGCTGGGCAAGAACAAATGAGAGGCTTCTGCAGCCTGTCCTGCTGTGACACCAGCCTCCCCTGCCCCAGCACTACCCCGAGGGGCCCTACCTCAAGCTGGTCCCTGGTAGGAAACGCTCCTTTTCGCCCAGCCTGGATTGCAGGACCAGTGAAACCAGAGCTCCCAGCACCAGCAGGATCGATCCCCCAGCACCGGCCACCCTGACCTTGTCATCCTCACAGCCCCTGCCCAGCTGTGGTGCCGGGGCCAGGCAGCTGCACCGGGGCTCTGCCTCACCGACACTGGGGGATCAGCCTCATCTTTTATGCTGTTAATATTTTTTAACATTTTTAAGCTCAAACGTCAGTGTTTCGGTGTCTGTGGGGCCGGCACATCCCTTCCCCAGGGGGCTGTGCTGCTGCTCTCATTCTGGAGGGCAGCACTCCCAGAGCACCTCTGGCAGCAGCAGAGCCATCCATTTGGCTTATGACTTCTGCCCCTGGGGCCACATCTCTGTCCCCTGTCCCCTTGCCAGCCCTGGGAAAGGCAGGCGCCTGTGTTTTGGGATTGGGGTGCTGTGGCTGCAGGCCTCGCTGCAAGGGGAGGGAGTGAGCTCCAGGACCTGTCCCAGGCTCCTTCTGTCTCTTGTTCCAGCACAGAACCACTCAGCCCTGCAGCGTGCCAGGCTCCCAGCCCCTCTGCCCTCCGTGAGGGCCTGGCATGTCACAGGACTCATCTTGCTGGCCCCAACCTGGGCCTCTGGCTCTGCTGCAGCTGTCCTTAGGCACAAGGCTCTGGGTGTTGCATCTCCTGGTACAACTGGAAGATGTTTTCTCCCCTGTCCTCACCAGTGTTGATGCTGTCACTTCAGCTCAGTGCAGATCTGGAGCCAAGGTTCAACTGCATCCCCATCTCCATGTCCCAAAGAGTGAGGCCAGCCTGTGCCAGCCCCTGTGCCCTCCTCACAGCATCCCTGGGCTTCCAGCCTCCTGCAGGGAGCCTGGGTCAGCTCCTGCCTGCATGACCCCATGACTCAGGCCAGGTTTTGTTGCCAGCAGCTGCTGGGACAGCACCAAGGTCACTGCTGGAGCTGCTTTTTGCTGTATTTTGTCTCTTGAAACTCCTTATCCGGGCCTGGAGCCAGCGAGGCAGGTGTCTTCATCCCGCTGCTGCCCATCCCAGTGCTGGCTGGACAGGGAGTCCATGCCTGGGCTGGAGCTGCTCTGCCATCCGGCTTGTTGCTGGTCCGGGGTTTCCATATATCTTCATGTGTGGCTGTTGGCCAGGCCTGTGTCCTGTGCTGTGTCCCATGCTCTGACCCTGCTCCTAGCGCCGATCTGTGTCTGGCAAAGCCACACTTTTAGGTTTGTTCCCTACACCAGAATAAATTTTTACACACCTTCCCCTTGCACAGTGTGTCCTGCGTGTCCTGGGGAGCAGGAAGGAACTGGGGCGGGAGCGAGGACACCCTGAGGGATGGGCTTTGGGGGTTTGCCCCTGTTTGGGGCAGTTCCAGGGATTTAGGGCAGGCTTGAAGCGTGACCCTGTGGGAGACAAGGCCATGTGTGTGTGTCCCAGGGGTGGGAACCAGGGCATCCAGGAGTGCTGGGGCAAAGATGGGGAGCAGCACTGCTGTGTAGGACAGAGGAGGCGATGCCAAGGTGGATGGGACACGCGGTGCTCCCTGGTGAGTCCAAACCAGGCCAGGCCCCGCTGGAGCAGCAGGTCCGTACTGGGTATTAATAGTGCTGGTATACCGGCTCTGCGTGCTTGGTCCCTGAGGGAGGAGCCTGGGAATTGACCCACTGCCTGGCATTCCTGCTTGCCCTGCCTGTGCAGGGCAGCCCCATGGCAGGCAGGGCTATGAGATCCTGAGCTCCTCGCTTGCTGTGGGGATGAGCTGTGGCCCACGGGTGGTACCCATATTGGAATGGTGGTACCCATGCTGGAATACTGGTACCCGTATTGGGATGCAGGTGCCCGGCGCCATACCAGGATACATATTCTTGCAGCGGGATGCAAGTGCTGTACTGGGATGCAGAAACATGTACCAAGATACATGTACTATGCTGTGGTGTGGGTACCCATTCTGGGATGCAGGTATTGTACCAGAACGTGGGACTGTACTGGGATGTACACACCAGTGCTGGGAAGCAAGTACCTATACTGGGATGTGATAAGTATACTGGGATGTGAATACTGTACTGGGATGCAGGCGCCGTAGTGGGATGCAGGTCCCGTGCTGGGATGCGAGTGCTGTATTGAGATGTGGGTACCATTACTGGGATGTGGGCGCCAGGACTGGGATGTGGGTGCCCTACCGGGATGCAGGCACCGGCTGCGAGTGCCGCGTGCCCTCCCTCCCTCCCTCCCCGCTCCTTTCCGGGAGGGCCGCGGGGCGGGTCCCGGTTCCCGGCGGCGGGGGGGGGACCGTTGTTGGGGGGGCGCTGCGCCGCGCGCTGCGGTGGGGGCGGCTCCGCTCGG